>VYXH01006596.1:131901-168548 GCA_013397275.1 Burhinus bistriatus
TATTGTATAAAAAATCACCCCCTGAAGAAAAAAAAAAAAAAAAAAAAAAAAAAAAAAGCTTGAAAGATATTGTGCCCTTTGAGGGTCGGTATAATCCTGTCAATATTTAAAATGGATTTCAGTATTGGTAATGTGACTGCAGTTGGTTCCGCACCAGATTCCTGGTTCAGTGAACAAAACTTAAAGAGTCTGTGTCACTTTGAAGATAAAATAGTCTCTCTTAGGACATACTGTCAAAAGTCTGATGAGATGAAGAGCTGAAACTTTGACTGGTTCTTTCGTTGTGCTTTGACTTCAGAGTCCTTTGGGTTATTCTTTATTAATCTAAAGAAATCACACCTTCTGGCTATTTCACACTGTTTGAATTGCTAAACAAGCCTGGCTGCTAGATTTCTATTTCCAAAGGAGTCCTCCAGATCATAAGAATGACCTCGGGCAGTATTGCTAACACCTGAAAACGTTCTCTGGATTTGGTTACTAGAGGTGTAGTTAGTATTACACAGGCTTATTATGGGAATTTCTTTGGATGCAAAAAAGTCACGATAACAATGCTTGACTTTCTGGGACTCGATCTTCAGTTCCAGGCTTGATCCTCAGTTCTGGGCTTAATCTTCAGTCTCTGTGCTCTTGGTCCTATACTAGCAAGGTACTGAAATTAATGACTGTTTCAAATCAGCTATCGTCGCTAGGTTTCTTGGTGTTGAAGTATCATTGCATAGTCACCACATGGAGACTATGAAGGCTCCACCTTCCCACATGGAAACTCTAAAACCCTACCTACAGGTATGCTGGGTTAAAAAAACCTAACAGAGAACAAGAGAGCAGGTGACTTTTTTATTAATTTGTTACTCTGTGCCTAGCACAAAGAAGCCTTGATCTCAGTTGCTGTCCCAAAATACCAATCAAATAATTAGAATAACAGTAATTGCTAATGGTTTATGGAGTCTGGAGAATCATCATGGGATTATTAGGGGAGTTTTGTATTTACTTTATATCACTGATCGACTAAAAGCTGCCAGAGCCAAGCATGATGGCTCGGTCTTCTTCCTACTGAGAAATTGGTTGGGCTCTTTCATTTGTATTATTTCACTGATGTGCTTATTGAATGTTGAAGTTACTTAATGCTTTAGGAGGCAATGTATTTGTCCAGATCTATTCATCCCACAAGACAGAGGTTTCAATTTCCTTCTTTTTATGCTACTCATGGCAGAGTAAAAGCAGACTGGGGAAGAATTCAAGAGACTGATAGTAGATACTCCCTTGAGATTAATTGTTGTCTCAGGCTGGAGACATTTGGCTCAGATTCCTTTACTTTAAAGTTCTTTTGCCCTTTTTTTTTTTTTAAAAATATTTAAATTATACCAAGTAATTCTGCTCTGATAATAGCTTCTCTGGAAATAGGTGTTATTTCTTCCCACTTTATTAGCAGTGATTCCTGATGTAAAACATTGTGGAGGATGAGAGATTTGTAACAGAGTAGGTTATTCATTAGCTGTTCCAGTAGAGGAGCTTGGCAGAAAACCATTCCAATCTACTGATTATTTTATGTTTGGAGTAAAATGAGTTTAATACTTTCGATAAATCCCAGTTGATCTGAATATTTTTTATCCTTTTGTAAAGAATTTATTAGGAACTTCTTCTTTAAAGGCAATATTTGCAAGATCTGGAAAGAGCCTTCCATTCCCTCCATCCCTGCTCTGTAGCTTTGTTTCCCTAAAGCCACTGTCCCAGCCTTAGATCCTCCTGGCCCTTGACTTCACTCCGGTGGACTCTCACCCACTGGCTTTTCCTTTTGCTTTCTTTACAATTTGCAAAATCGCATAGCTCAAACTTTTCTTGTTTCACTACCGTCTCTTACTCAGTTGTCCTACTGGTCCTAGCAGCACAAGTCCTCCTGATGAAGCCTGCTAAGAAGGGGTTTAGATCAGTCAGCAGGATGCAAAGAAATGATGGAGCTTTTCAATCTCTTAGAAATCTGGAGCAAATTACTCAAGTCAAATGGCAAACCAAAATGTAGTTACAGTGTAGAGCCTGACTTGTCCTACACAAGTAAATCCTAAATTAGTATGGATATTTGTGGCAATGAAGACCTTGATGCGTGGAGCCATCGTGACACACAGTATTTCAGATGGGTTTGATAGTCTGCAGTGAATCACACAGTTGCGCAGCTGTTACTGGTACCTAAGTTGACTTAAAGTTTATATTTGTACATCTTTGTCAGCAAGATAGTAGAATAGATCTGTCATGAGGCTGGCAACAGTTTGCCATAAGAACCATCAGAAAATTGTGGGGAAATGCTGTTTAAGGGAAAGCTCTGTTTTCTGTGACAAAACATCAATATTTTTCATTGAAAAATCTAATGAAAATGAAACCTTGTATTGTGGGAAAAGATGTGCAGAGCAAAAAATTTCTAACAAACTTTCTGAGTTTTATTAAAATATTTATTTGCTTCTCTTGCTTCTATTTCCGCTCATTTCTGTCCGATCTCTCCTCATGCCAACTGTGCTACTTTTGACCCTCACAATTCCCTTATCATATTCTTTCTTTCAGTTCGTTTGTCAGCTCCTCTGACTGTACCAAACGCTTCTTATCTCACTCTGTTTTTACATGTTATCTCCTGCCACAAAATAAACTCCTCTATTCGTGAAAGGTTTACACCATCTCCTATTTTCTGAGTTGTTTCTGAATAATCACCTTTTGCTTAAGGTCTTCAGACTTACACCTTTGGCAATAAACACTATTTACTTCTTGTCTCCCAGGTAATCCTGCTCTTTACCCTTCCTTTGCATTGTAAATTCCTTTTGTATTGGTTCTCCAAGAATTTATAGTGCATCTGTTGCTCTGACTCTGCGCCTGCCTTTCTGTTAATGGTATTTGAGCTGATTTTTTTAAGTCTATGGCAGTGAACAACTGTATGACCTTCAGACATGCTTTGAAATTGTGGAATAAACATTCTGGTTGATCAACAGTTTTCCCTGCAATCATCAGAAATTTATATCATTTGTTGTGTAAGGGAGGAATACGCTTGTGGTATTGAACTACAAGTTTTGGACAAGAATCTTGATCAAAAAGAAGTTAATTCCACTTTAATGTCACATTTGTGACCATTTCCCTGCTAAATCAAAGGCTGTTAGTATTGTTCTGGAGAGGAAATATTGCTTATATAGACTTTTTTTTTATGAGTGTGAAAGGCCACAAATATTTCCAGAATGCTAATGACATTTAACACTGTTTAGTTATTGTGTTGCATCATACACTGTGCTGTTATTTTTTGTCTTCTTCCATTCTTTACTTTTTCTTTCTTCAAAGCAATAGAAAAGAAAATTAATAAATTTTAAAGCTTGGATGCTTGTTTTGTCAGAGTTGAACCACAGCACAGACAGAAGGGAACAATCCCCTGACTGAGTGATACTCTGTAACTGAGGTGTTGGGAGTTATTTTTTAAAATCATGCTAAAACAAACACATAAGCCCCCTCTAAATTTCTTTTATAGTAACAATATTTCATGAAACATCGTGCATAGGCTGCAGAGGCAAAAAAGGAGTCATCTCTGAGGAGGCATGTCTGTGGCTTATTTCATTTGTTTGATGGCACTTTGCCACCTTGCGTGCATGGTTTTGAGAGCTCCATTTCTTTTCCACTGTCGAAGATTTACTGTAAGTCCACAAAGATGGCTTATACATTAAAATCACATATTTTCATTTACTAATATCAGAATTTTCTACCTTCTATTACATGCTCCTGTTTTTTCAGGAGTTGGTATGAAATGGAAAAAAATATTTCACCAGATCTCAGAAATTGTTATGATAAATCCTAAAATAATGTTTTGGGCCAAATGCTCTATTGCCATTATCGTAATGGAATTGCACCACAAGCAGAGAACTTACCCTGCTGTCACTCCTGCCGTTTTGGATATCGCAGAAATGACCAGTAAGCGAAATAAACGCATCTAACTTAAACCGACGGTAGCTTGTTAATGTAGACTGGCTCTATGCAACTTACTGGCATGATCAATGACTTTCAGAATTTTGGGGCTTACAGACTGTTGCCAGCTCTCTTAATTTCTCCATCTGTACTCTGAGCATTACACAGGAAATAGAGTTTCACGGCTCGGCCGCAATCCCGTTATCAGAGAATTGGGGGCCGTTGGTGGTTGAGAGAACACAGCTTAGAAATCAGAGGGCAGAATATTCAGTCTTTGGACCCTGCTGCTATTGTTGTGCTCATCAAAGTGTTCTTTACCTCAGGCAGCAGTTTAGAGCCAGAAATCCTTCATTCAATTTGTGGAAAACAACCCGTGGAACAAAACCTTAAACGTAACATAGAGAGTATTTAACATTAATGCTTTGTAAATCTAGTCTGCTAGACCTGCCTGTCCACGAAGTCTTCTTCGAATCATCCTTCACCATTACTCACTGTCACTTAGCTTATATTTCTGTTTTCCAGTGCTGAAATGACCAGTGGTGTGGTAACAATCTCCCTCACAAAAGCATTGGGAGAATTAATTAGTTAGCACAGCTCTTGAGCAGCTATCGCAGCTCTTAATGGTTCCTTTGTAAATAGGAAATGAGATTGTTCTCAGCGACTTATTTAAGGATATTCTGATACACTTCATCCACATGATTTTCTTAACTATAAGAACTTAATAAATTGGGAGCCATTTGGACACCTTAGGTAAAATCCTGCCTTCAGCTGAGTCAGTTGGAGTTCATCCCTAAACGACGCTGATGCCAGGATCTCATAAATTCCCCCGCGAGCCAGGTGCGAAGCTAATACCTGTCCCGATACACTGACGAGAACTGCAGCGAGACTGCAGTGGTGGTGATAACTGTGTGGGGTAATGGAGAAGTACTGGGCAATAAGAAGGCAGCTGAAAAATATTTGAAAGCCTCAAGGAGCACAGAAGGGTATAGGTGAGGAAACCCTCCTCTGTTGACGTCTAGTGGAGATGTACCCAGCATGAATAAAAATTTGCATTCATTTTGGCAGTCGCAGTCTGCCATGTGACGGTGCTCTTTTGACTCACAGGCAGCTGAAATAGAAATACATGGCAGTTTTAATTGCTCAACACTGCAAGTGATAATTTAAATATTGAGGTCTATTGTAACATTTTTTAAGGATGTACTGCTCTATGAGTGCTTTGGATTTTAGCTGTGTGCAGTGTAGTAGACTAGTTCTCCCTCAAGTTAAAAAAAACATCATCAGACTTCTGATACTTTTAAATATTGGCAACTCTCTAATAACTGTAATCGTGATGTTCATTTATGCAACACCACAAGCCTGATTTGAGGTTTTAATAATTTTCATTGAAGGTATTATTTCAACCCAAACTCACAAATAAGGGTATAATTGGGAAGTACAGTGTTTTCTTGGACATCGGCGTTACTGTTGAGTTTACCTTCCCATACACTATTTATCATATGGAAAAAAATTACTATTGATGGAGTTTTGTTTGTCTGTATTGTTTTTAAACCTGAGGAAGTTGTAGTTGGGCTATGTAAGATCCTCCCTGTGAATGTGCTGGGTGGACACATGAGCACCTTCTGTGGCTGCAAGGGCAAACTGTGTTTAGTTAAGGGATGCTACTTACAGAGGGGCTGCAGTTTCCACTAACACTGTTTTCATTTGGTGAGACACTGGGATATCACAGTGCATTCTCATAGCTCTTCGGATTTCTCAGCCCGAGTTTCCTCGGTCAGCTCTCGCACAGGTTACTCCTTCCCTGTTAGCAATCATTTCAGTTACTGTGCTGTTTGTGAAAATCAGCTGATTCTGTGTGACCATAGTAGATAGCCTGCTCTAGGAATGAGGTCTTCATCTCCCATTTCAGGTTGGTGGCCTAATAGTCCTTTGTCGTTTCTCCTACTTTTAGTGTGTGCTGCTTTTTGCTTCTGCCCCAACGCATCTTTCGTTTGGTTGAGTGGGCACCCACTGGCCCATCTGTGCTGCTCTTACACATCCTCCTGATCTCCTGGGTCAGACCTGCTCATTGATTCAGCTTACCTTACTTACTCCTGATCCTTTGACCCTATCCGATTGCGCAGTCTGGTTGCCTGCCGATCCTGTTCGGTTATTTTCCATTCCCGCTCCAGGACCAGTCAACACCTGGAACGCTTTTTAAGACCTTGTCCCGTCAAAGTTCAGACTGTTGACTTTGCCATCCATTCACTCTCTACTTATTCCATGGTTGGATACGGATGCATACCTCTTGCTGTAAAGAGTCTCCTGCTTCACTTGTCACTCTCTGGCTAACGGTGTGTCGTCTCATCTCTGTGCGGGTCTGCAGCGGTGCCCATCATAAGAGGCAGTCATGGTTCTCTAGCTCATCCACCTTGCTGCTTACAGGCAGAAAAGTGTGGACGGGATCAGGTTTTCACTTAAAAAGGCATAAACAACTTCACTAGGAGATTTAAGAGAAGACACATTGCCCAAATGGATGGTTTATATCTTAGGAAAAATGCTTGAGACGTCAGGAATGATATTTATACTAACAGTGATAAGAGGTTTAGAGCTAATGTGGACCATTTGGTCATGTTGTATGACCTTCTGTACATCACAAGACAATTGTATTTTTTCTGGCTTTTCCTGTCTTAATCCTAGTTTAAAAAGTAGATTTCCAAATATTGTATGATTTCACATCGCTTGTTGCTGCGATCTCCAGTTAGACTGATTTCCAGTAATAGAAACTGGAAAGGATGTAAAAAAAAAGTATTTTTCATAGTTTGTACACTTTTATGTTTTGTTGAGAACAGGTAAATCTTTTCAGTGTTGCTCATACACGCTTTCAAAAAAGATGCTTGGTGTTGAGCACTGAGCTGAAAAAGAATCTATCCAACTGTTTCATAGCCTGCTGTAGCTGTCTTTCTGTAAATAGATATTGATTATAACAGGAAGACTTTTAAAGTAAACAAATTTAAACAGCCCAACCCTAGGATACTCATAATTATTTTGAATTTTCTGCTGAGTGTCTGGTAACACTTGAAACCCAAATTCCAACAAATTTGCTGTTGTTTATACCTGCATCATTTAGTATCCTGAGATTTGGAGGGGTCATTTTTACAGAAGTTCTTACTGCAATTTCCAAACCATATAAAAAATTCTGTTATGTCATATCTGATTTCTTTTTATTTTCAAGCTTAAATTTTTAATACTTTTATTTCCTGCCCTGTCAAAACACCTTTATCATGAAATCTCATGGTATCCTTAGTACCTGGTGACTAGAGCATATTGCAAATATCTTTGCTATATGCCTGTTGCTTATTTATGAAGCATATGCTCAGTGTTTGTCCAATACTCTGGCACACGTCACAGAAGGAAGCATGCGGCACCTGTTCTTAGTTAAGGAAAACGCTGCTGATTCAATCAGAGACCTATTAAGGATCCCTTTGCTGCACACCCAAAACCCCACTGCCTGAGGGAAGAAAAGAAATAAATTGAATAACTTTTACTGAAAGCACTGTTTCATTGACAAATGTCTGCCTAGCCGCTATGTTGTCCTCCTTCAAATCCTTCCTTGGGATTGCCCAGCATGCTACCGACCGTTCACGGAGTTAAACAGCTGCTAGCATCTATTAGCTGCTTATGAAGCTAATCATAACTTTCTCCTGCTGTACTCTTTTCGCAAGTATTTGTGGTTTCCATTAATTATTTCCTATCATACAGTTAATATGATTGTAAAATCATGGGTTTTAATCTTTTTTCCTATATGAGTCCACAGTACTTAATATGTATAGGTGCATCCGTAATTGAAGTATATAACTTTTAATAAATTTCCAGCTTGCTGCAAGAGGATTTAAGCAGTTCTATTGGAGAGCTGCTGATTTCATCCACAGGAAATACTTACCTATCCATCCCCTCGGGCTATGCAGGAGATACACTTTAGATAAGAGAGCAGCCTTTGTGTGAGTAAAATCAGATTTTTTCTCTACCTTGAGATGACACACAGATCATCGTCTGCCTGAAGAATTCCCACGGTCTTGTGGAACTGGGACGTGCTGTCTCTCCAGTTTTATTTAGGATCTTCTGCTAGTTTTATGACCTCATTATCCCTTCTGTACCAGTCAGAAATAAAACAATCTGGCATTTGATTTTCAGTTAGCAATCATTCTGAAGTACTGTTTTAAATGTGTATGATTTTCCTAAGATTCTTCAAAGAAATGTAAACTGTTCTTAATAGTGGTGTTTTCGCCACCAAACTGGTAAAGAAATGGAGCTTTATTTGGAAAGAAGAATGTTTGCATGAAAAAAAAATATTTACCAGTTAATTATCTGTGGGACCAGCATGGTATTATATATGAGGAGCACAGAGCACAATGAAAGTTAACATGAGAAATGTTTAGTCTAAACTGATTGAAAATTGTGTTCCTTTCTCTACTGGGTTAAGCATCATGGTTGAGAACGCAGTTAGGGATTTTTAAAGGGTCTTTTGCTGTTATTGTGCATTCTTTTTTACATTTCAAGTTAATTATTTTTTAGCTTGCAATTTATTTCTTATCTAAATCCTTTCCTAGCAATATTTTCCTTACCACAAGTTTAAATGGCCTGCTGTCAGTCTGATCCCACAATACCCATTGACTCCATCTGAATTTTCCATATAGAACAATTTTAAGATAAGATGTTAAATATTAAATCCACAATAATATTTTTCATTATTGCCTTGAAGTGTTGTTGAATTAGATGTAATGAGCAAAGCTGAGGAGGCAGAAGAGAAAAAACCTGTTCAAAAAGTCAAAGAATATAATGTGCAGATATGAAGGACAGAGAGTCTGCATTAACCAAGCCTGCCAGGAAGAGATCCTAAGACTAAATGAGTAGCCAATTAGAGCAGTTTGTTCTCGCATAAAGATTAAATGCCATATTATACCATTGATCCACACCTTAAACTCTCATTGATTTTTACGAGGTGTTTCATCTGTAAAAGGGTGGTAAAAGATAAAGCTTTTAATGAAAATTCATTTGAAGAGGATAAATGAAGGTATAACCATACTATTTCAAACCACTTAAGAAGATCTGCTTTTTGGGAACAAGTACATTAGATTGGCACATGCTGTGTCCAGAGCTGGGCTGCCCAGTACAAGAAGGACATAGACTGACTTCAGCAGGTCCTGGGAAAGGTCCACTGAAACGCAGAAGGGTGTGGAGCATCTCCTCTATGAGGAGAGGCTGAGGGAGCCAGGACTGTTTAGCCTGGAGAAGAGTCAGGTGGATCATGGAGGGAGGGCGTAGAGAAGACAGAGCCAAGACAGTGGTGCCCTGTGACAGGACAAGAGGCAATGGGCGCAGACTGAAATACAGGAAATTACATTTAAACATCAGAAGAACTACTTTTACTGTTAGGGTGGACAAACACCAGGACAGGTTGCCCAGAGAGGTTGTGGAGCATCCATCCCTGGAGATATGCAGAGCCCACCTGGACACAGCCCTGAGCAAGCTGCTCTGGCTAAGTCTTCTCTGAGCAGGGGGCTGGATAAGATGGTCTCCAGAGTTATATGCCAGCTTCATCCATGCTCTGATTGTGCAATTCTGTCACATTGGACAGGTTTCTTATTGTCATAATATGTTTTCTAGGAGCTCAGATTTTCTCCCACTTCTGCAAGGCAAGATTAATTTTATAGATTTTCAGATTTGCATATGCTGCTAGGAGAAAAACCTGTTTCATGGTCAGATCCATAGATTTTCTGCAAAGAAATATGTCCTTGTTTTTCCCTAGGCTAAGTGTTTCTGAAGGACCATAAAATATTTGTAAAGAAGAAAATACTTTGCAAAGGGAAGAAAACGCCAAGAGTTTTCATTATGAAAAAGAGAAATATTCTTGAAAGACGGTGTAACATTAGGTCAGGTTAAACATCTGCAGAATGACAGCCTGCATTATTCTGTCAGGGTGCTCAAGATTTTCTGCAAATATATTTAAAAACTTTGAAGAACGTATTTTTTAAAATTACATGTTTTATATTTATTTTACAGTTGAGTAAGTTGACCCACAGGGAATGTAAGGAAACAGTGCAGCAAAGCAGTGACATACGCAGAAATGTCTAGCAGGTCTGATTTCTAGACTCTGACATAAGATTCCATTTCATTAATCGCAAATTACATTATGTTATACAATAGGTTTTGTAATAAGGGAATTCTGATGATTATATTAAATCCATGAGAAGTTAAAATTAATAACTTGCAGATTAAGTGACATTGTAGAGAAGAACAGGTTTGCTCTTGTTCTGTAAAACAGCTGGTTTTGAAGGGACCTAAGATGGTGAAATCACATCTGCAATAGTAATTCAGTGAAAACCAAGATCCTGACTCCCAAGTGCTTTCGAAAAGTTTACCCTCTACGTCTAACAACACACATTTCCGTAACCTAACAGAAGAGTAGCTGGAAAATAGTGTGAAGAAAATGTTTGCATAAATACGAAGTTGGGCACAGCTGTTCTGAGAAAGCATGAAGCTAAAATAGTATAGGAAATGGAAGCAAGGAATTCTTTTATGTTTAAAAATGAGCCTACATGAGAAGAGATTAATGAGAATAGTTGTGAAAATGAATTCATTTAAATATGAGCTATTTCCTTTTCTGGACCCAGTAAGTTACGGTTTCATGAATATTTGTCAAAGTTAATGTTGTGAAGCTGAGCTGTTGCTTTTTCTTGGAGAATAAAACTTGTTGTCTTCTTTTGTATTACATAATCTCTTTTAAAAATGAAGAGAATGCGATGATTAATACATAGGCTGCTAACTTCTCAAAAGCTTGATTCAGCCATGGAACGAGAACATTTTGCTTCTTGTGAAAAAGTAATGAACTGTGTAAATATAGGAATCAAAGCTTAAAGTTGGCTGAAAGTGATGAACGGCTCTTCTCTTTGGAAACTTAATCTTTGTTCAGTTTCTCGACTTTCAGATAAGAAGAGCTGTCAGGCTTTTCCACACTTGCTCAGGCAGTATCACATCCATTGTGGTGCTTATGGTCTTACGGGAAGAGCAATGCCTTGTCCAGTTATGAGGGGACGTACTTGGAAATAATCTAGCTGCTACTGCAGATTTAGAATAAACAAACAAACAAACAAACCGCTCATGGTTTTCCACAGTGAAACAAGAACCTTTGTCAAAGGCAGTTTGCATATGTATAAAAAAAATTATGATGATAAGTTTCTAAATTCTAATTGCACAAACAGACTCAGATATATGCTTAATCTTGATTTTTAGGAAGCCAGTATAATCATGCATTAATTAAACTTGCAAATCTATTTTTTCTGAAATGTGTTTTCTTCTTGGCAGGATGTTATTTTAAATCAACATTCTGCTTTTGGGCAAACTAATAGCAGATTTCCAGGAAAGGAAAATTTGTCTTTCCACAAAGAATTTTCAAACGCGGAAGTCTCTATTCATTTTTAGATTGTCCTCAAGTTTCTTTGTCGTTTGTTACAGTAGAACACAAGGGACTGAAAATACAATTCATAAAAAAATGGTACAAAACTAAGGACTTGAGAGATGGATAAATGTTTTTCCACAAGTTGCTTATAACTTGTAACCACTTTGGCCATATTTGATTTGTACATTGTTGAGAATTTTGACCAGAAATTAGATTACAATGGTATTATTTGTTATGCGGTATTGATTTATTTGATTAAAGGATTTCTAGAAACATGCATGAATTAACCAGACCGTTTTAATGAAGCAATGAGTTTCCATGTCAAGCAGTACGAACCACAGTGATTACATACTCGTATTCTAGTTGAAATTGGTAAGTATTTGGGTACGGGATAAACATAGCTCTGAATACTTGATATACACCCATGCTGTACTCTGGTGAAATCACACAAGTCGTAGGAATCGTAACATCTTAAAATTATATGTAGAAAGGCAAGAAATTGTGAATATATGTTAGTCCAGTATTTTAAGCAGTGCGTAGCTTGTTTGATTTTATTGATGTATTAGCTGTTAGAAACACAAGAAAGAAGATGTTTTAGATAACCACATATGCCAAAAACTGCCTATAATGTTTCAGCGTAACTTCTGTGGGGTCAGTGGGGTTATTGTGCCTGTGGTAAGCTTAGGTCGCACGTGTCTAAAGCGCAGCTGTTTGCCTGAGCGTACTGCTGAGTGTTCAGGCAGTCAACATTATAATCATGTGTGCTAATGCCCTTCAACGTTCGAACACAAAGAACTGTGGTATTTTCAGAGTGTTAGGACTTCAAAATGATGTCTTCTGGGTAGACTTCAGCCAGTTTCATAGAATATACAGCTCAATATGGCATAAAATCTCAATGCGTGCTTGTAATGTGGGACTTGAAACACCTTGACAAAAAAAACCCTAGCATTCTTTAACTCAAAGGAAGTTTTACCATTGGCTTTAATGGATCCAATTTTTTGCTGTACATTGGTTTCACCTTGAAAACTTGTTTTTAGTGTTGTTTATTACTATTTTTTTTTTCTGAGGCAGGAATGTTCCAGCCTATGGAGATGTTTATTGAAAGTTAAAATTAGTGCTTCTGCAGTTTCTAATCTTATCAAAGAGAAATTCTTCTTCCTGTATTGAAATTCTGTCTTGAGTGCTCAAAGATTTGCCTACACATACACCCCTAGCGCCACGCGAGATGTAGTGAAGTCTGTGGCACGGCACAGCCAGGAGAGGAGGATGGTAGAACACAGGACGATGGAGCTCCTGTGAGTCTGTGAGAGATGTTTGCTTATAAGCAAATTATGAGCTAATTGGGAATATGCCAGTAGATGGTGCTGATGAATGTATAGCTTTGTTCTCACATCATTAACAACTTTTTGGTATTGAATGTTACCAGGCTTCCAGCATATTGTTTATGTGGCTCTTTTAACAGTTGCATAATTAAAGTTCAGCACATACATAATTATTTGCAAGGTAAGAACCTAAATGATCTCTTAAGGTTGCAGATGAAACTGATCCTGCATTAAGCCCCTCAGTTGCCTTCATGACTCCTCCAAAGCCAAACTATTTCCACACTGTTTGAATTCCCCTCTAGGGAATGACATTGTTTCTTGGCTCTGGAACTATCCAAAATCAAAGAATTTTGAGCATGTCAGGGAATTCTGAACGTGAACTGCTGGCCTCAGTGCTTTATCACTGCTAAATTAGGATAATAACATTTTCTGTTTTCTCAGGCTGCAGGAACTGACCTCAGAACTGTATTGAACTTGACTCTGCTGAACAGATGTTGTAATGAGATGATAAAAAAAATCTAATTTGTTCCATAGAGGAAAGGAACAGGAAAGTATTTTATTTACATGAAGGGCATAACCACATTAAAACAGTTTGATGAAAACATTATATATTTCAGAAAGTTGTTACTGAATACTGTTAGGGCTAGGGCTTATAAAAGACACATCTACAAGCTGGTATCTCAGCAGTTCCTGTAGACGTAACAACCCACTCAAAATGCTGCAGTGAGAACTGGGTGCCTAAGCTCCGGGAAACTGGATGGAGAAAACTGGAAGCTCGAAGAGGGAACTTGAATACCTGAGGCTGAGTGAGAAGTCACCACAGGTTAGCTGTTAGAGAGAGAACAGGAAGAGTATCTGAACTCCTATTCCATGGCAAGAGCTAATCTCTGTCATTTGATCCAGCAGCGGGACGCCTCCATCCATGGAGCAGAGTTTGGAGTCCTCTCCCTGGACTAACCATTTTTTTCTGGTACAACTGAGCAGAACCTACTGCTGTCTTTGTAAGGAAATAGGAGTAGCATGACAGTACCTGCCTTTCATAGGCTACCGTAAATGGGGGAACACCTCCCGGGAAGGAGGATGGCTGCCTTTTGCAGCCTCCACTCCCTTACATGTCTCCCAGGTGAGAACTTCAACCACCACATGCCAAGCTGATGCAGGTGGGTGGGTGCCTGCTCCTGTGCACGCTCTGCTCAGCCCAACAAACAGTACCACAGGAATAGGACTGAACTGAGGGAGCAAAACCGAGCCTGACCCTGGAGCCTGGTGCCCTGGCATCCATTGGCAAGCTGTGCAGACATATGAAATAGTCAGTGGTTCAAATACAGAAAATATCCTGAGACCAGACACCGCGGATCAAGACTACCCCTTCTAAGCGATTTCCCTAATTACTCAAGTAGAGCCTGTTCCTCCATGCCTTAGCTTCCTGTGTCCCCGCAACGCTTCATGTCCTGCCCACACAATGCCTCTGTTGCAGCAGAACAAGGGTATTTCTCCACCTAGGCTGGCCTGCAGCCTGCCAGTGCGCACACTCTTTTGGCAACATGGCTTTCATTCACCTCAGGCTAAGGAGGGAGTTCAGTCCAAAGTCATCTTTATCCCAGGAGAAGGCTCTGCTGCGTAGATCACAGACTAACAGGGTTTTTTCTCAGCTAGTGAAATTAATCCCATGCACATTTCCAGACTTGTGACCCCTAACAGAGACTGTGATGCTCTGTGATTTGGCAAATTTCTCCTATTGCCTGAATCCAACGCTGAAGAGCATTCTTGCACGGGTCTCCTAGTGAACGTCAGCATGCCCCTTCAGCTCCGGACCCCGTGCAGCGCAGAGGGAAGAGCATCCGCCTGGTGAACTGGGCAGCTCTTGGCACGGGCAGGGCACGGACCGGCAGGGACCTGTAGAAGGAGCAGCTGCTAGAAACTGAGAAAACCAGCCTGGATCACAGCTCTCGTCTTCAGCCCTTTCTGCATCTGACCCATACATGAATAATATGCTATCATTATTTAGTAGCTTCTGTGAGCAAATTTGTACTACTAAATGATAGGGAGATGTTGTTTTATAAATTTTAGACAGAAAACATACACTACCCTTATTTTAGTGCAGCATATGGCAAAAGCTGAATGTTTTATGTTAATGGCTTCACGTACTGTTTACATTTTATTCATATTATTTTGTTGGTCCTTAAATATAAAAATATCATTATGAATATTTTAGATGTTTTCTACTTGTAAGTTCTTTTCCCACAGCTGGTGGTCCATTTTGCCAATTTGGGTTAAAGGAATATCATCAGTTGGAGATCTAATCCATTTTAAACACGGAGTTAGCAGGAGAATAAATTACCACACCTGCTAATAACTCCCCCCTGCCAGTTTTCATAATATTTTTTAAGATTCCTTTCTCCTCTCCTCTCTCGCCGTGCTGGGGTGTGATCGTTCCCCCGTTGCTGCGGAAGGCAGCATTGCTGGTGACCTGGCTAGGTGCAGGCTCTACAGGTGGCCACAAGGCTGGGTGTGCTGTGCTGCGGGGAGCTGCAGAAGTGGGTCGCATGATGGGCTGCCTGGAGCTGCTGTGGAGCCACCCCACGTACATCTGCATCAACATATCGGCACTGCAGAGACTGCTCTGGGTAAAGGTTTCGGCATTATCTCTAAATCAGGTAGGTCAGTTCCACCGTGGCTGAGCAAAACGCAGGGCAGGCTGGGTTGACGTGCTCGTGCCCTCGGAGAGCCCGGTGAGCAGCTGAAGGAACTGACTATGCAGGGAAACCGAAGAACTGTGCCCAAAGGACCAAAATATGCACAAAGCCTTAAATTAAGGGGAGAGGAGGAACAGAAATACTCATAAATAAACTTACAGCTTTTTTTGTGTGTGCTTACAAGATTCATTTCATAGCACCCAGACTCCTGAGTGCATCATCTTCCTTGAGGTACCTAGGAAATTTGTGAATGTGAAAGCGCTACCGGCAGATGGAAAGCTGCTACGTTGGGCTGACACAGAGCTCCCCGTCAGTCTGACTCATCCGCCCACCTGGTCCACGCTGCCAGCAAGGTCAGAATTAACCGGCGCTTTGCTTTCTCTGCCTTGTTCCGATTCCTGTTTTGATAGCGGCACATGGCGTGCCCTCCCCTGCAGACCCGCAGGACCATTGCACCGTCCTTCCCTGTTCAGATCCCTTCCCAGCTGGATCTGTCCTAGGATGCCCGAAGTAAACGAGGCCATCGGTAATGGCAAACTATCCATGCACCTGGGCAGAATCTGGGCAGCTGATAAAATCAGCTGATTTCTTTATCATTAGTATAATGGTTTTCAGTTGATTACCTGTCAGAATATCTCCTCTTCATCCTCCCCTCTCTCTTCACACATATGTACGCATAACCTTTTGGTAGCCAGACCCCCCTCCTTTTTAGCATTTTGGAGGCAGGACAGTGGCTGAAACTGCCTGACACTCATTCACAACTCCAAAATCGACAACCGCTGCCACAGTGCATCAGCGCAACCATTCATCTCGTTCAATATCTTGCAACAACCACTTGCAAATGTTTCATGAAAGTGTGTTACTCTCCCTCCCTATGCAAGTTATACAACTACAGGCCTTAGAGGAGAAATTTCTTTTTGACCCCAGGCATCATAGCATCTAACTTGTCCCTTAGACACTTTTTTTTCCTAGCCCAAAAGGATATTTTTGTTTGTCACATGCATGCCTTTTCCCGTTTCATTAATATAAAGGTCTTGATAAAATGACTTTCAGTTTTTTCCAGATTGTCTCAGGCAAGAAATGTTTTGAGTCTCCTCTGACAATTAATCAGTAAAACCCTGTTCCTGTGATGCATTAAAAAAAAGCCGCCTTCAGCACTAAAGGAATGATTAATTTATGCACTCTTTGAATGATTTTCATCAGTTAGCAGATACAGTGATTTGATTTTCCTGTATAATGATTTTATCTTAGATATCTCACTTGCCAAAAGAACCTGACAGATCCGATGTGAATACTATTTTTTTATTACAGTAAATCACTTTGTATTCAGATTTTTTACATTTTGATACTTGCTTACTTTAAAAGATAATTCAAAATAATTATGCGTTATGTTCATTTTGAAGTTTTGTTCTTTTAAATGAGTCATTGATGAACCTGTTAATTCCCTAATTCAGTTCAGAATCCAGTCTACTATTTTAAATAGCCAACTGCTTCACAAGGAGCGTAAATGCCCAGTTCCACAGTAAGCAGGTCAGTCCGCCTGGCATAATTTTGGTTTTTCCCCTATATGTTCAACAGAGGCAGTTCTGAAGATCTACAGAATCCAGCCTGCCTCATTTAAATACTCATTACTCTCCTGTGACTGCACGGGGTTTTTCAGCACGTTGAGAGATCAGATTAGGTGCCAACCACCTTCACTGGAAATAGAGGGAAACAATAGCAAATGTTAGAGAAATGCATTTGGCATCCAGCCTGCCCAGCCCTTTTTGGCGGTAGGTAGTAGTGTGCCAGCAACCATTTTAATACGGATGCTCATCAAACCATAGGGATCTACGGGCTTTTAAGGAACCCGTGAAAAGGAACAAGGCAGAGACAGCCAACTGCCAGTAATCTTGAAATCACTACGCAGAGCCCTGCACTTCTGTATGAATTAAGGTTATAGTCACTGCTCCCTGGAACTTTTGTGTGTTTTACATTGCATTATTGTTGTATAAAAACCTGAAGCTGGTCCAAGAAGCAAAGCGTAGATCTCCCCCCCTCTTTCGCCGATGCTACGTGCCCAAATTCATAGCCAGACTTGCCAGACTTCCTCCTGTGTGCTTTCCCGTAGGGCGGCATCGCTCACCTCTGGCTGCTTGGAGTAGCTGTCCTGCTTTGGGATGTGCTCAGGGTAGCCCGGGAGCGGCTGCTCAGGGAATAACTGGTGGCATAAAACACTGTGCCAATTTGTGAATATAGGAATGCCAGTGTTATCAAATCATCACATTCAGGTATACTTGGGTGATTAAATTTAAGCATGCAAGGGATTTGCAGGCTAACTGGGGAAGTACCTAATGAGTTCAGATTTTTCTGAAAAGCAGGCAGTAGGTCACTATCTAGGACTTCAAGGGACTTCATAGGGTCATCTCCATGCTCAGGTAGAAACCTCCCCTTGGTTTTCCCTTTAATAGAAATAGATTTTTGGAAACGGCAGTGTTAGATTTAAGCTGGCCTTCTGAACTGAGCATAGAAGAAGCTCAGAAGATAGTGGAAAGCAAGCCTGGGGTAATAACATTGATAGAGTTTGCAGCCTGGCTGCCTTCATTAACACCTTAATTGGGGTGTAGCAAACACCCTGGCTGATGGCTGGCCTTTCTGTTATCATACTTGCTGGGCGGGAGGCTGATCAGGATGCCAGCTGCTGTTCAGAGGTGGTCTCCTCTCTCAGTCAGGATACACAAAGGTGCAGGTAGGTAATTAATTACTCAACCCTGCGTTAGTGAACTTGGCTAAACAGCTGGTTACTTTGTTGGCTTTATCACTATCCAGTGCTTCTGACCTTCCACCTCTCCTGTCTGCTGTTGAGGCTGGGGAGGTAAAGCACTCTTGAAACTTGCCTGGTAGGAGGTGAAGAGGGACCATCCTGGGGCTGATGGGCAGGAGGTGTGGATGTCTGTGAAAGAAGAGAGGCTGCACCATGGGTTTTTGTGGGCTTGGTAGTGGTGGAGTTATTTGTGAGCAGTGGGGCTCTAGGAAGAATTTAGGGCTGGAGGGTATGGAATTGATTAACTTGTATTTTGGGGAGGGGGGGAGAGATGAGAGGCAAAACTTGTGCCAGGACGCACAATGTTTTGGAAAGGTACATAATTCCATGCAAATTGAAAAATGTTTTTCTTGTTGTAGTCTTCTGGCAGATGAGATTGCTGGCACTTACTACAGTGCAATTATGTTCGTCTTGCTCCTGGGGTAGAATCAAATGCTGAAGTAGTTACCCATATATATTTGATGAAATGTATGTAAAAGTTTACTAAGAGTGTCTAAACGTTGCTCTGTTTAGGAAGTAGTCATTGGAATAGGTAAGGTAATAAAAGTTGTCTTTGCTGCTGAGTTAAAAATAGTAGAAATACTAAAACAAAAAAATCAGAAACATCCTCAAGCTTAACCAAAATGGGAATATCCTCTTCGATGTTATTGTCTTTCGTGAAGAGAAAGTTTCATTCTTTTCTCCACGGTAGTCAGGAAATGTTTGGAGATGTATGCAATCTAAATCAAGAAGAAATTAAGTCTTGAATAGTTCATAAATCAGTTATTCCTAGTGGGATTATGAATATGTCTAAACTTAATTATTTTAAGGACATGCTTATAAGTAAATTCAACTTCTGTTTTTAACAAAGTGTACAAAATCAATACTGAGCCATAAGTGCTGTAATCATTACTTTTCTCTCTATCTTAAATAGAGGCAGAAAACACCTCCCCTATAGCAAAAGTAATGTGAAGTTTTGATCTGCAGATGTGTGTATTAATATTACAGCCTCAACTAAAGTTGAACCCTGTGTAGAGAGGTAGTGTATTGAATTCTCCACTCAGTATCTCATTCTGGAAACTGTTTATAGAGACTAGTCATGGATGTAAGTAAAGGTCTGATTGTAGTTGAAGGATCATAACTTTGATTTATAAGTTACATGGATTTTAATTAGATCTCATTCAGGAATGGTACACTTAACAAAAAACTCTGTTCTGAGGGTTTTCTACTTCTATTTTTCTTACCCTTACCTTCTACAACCTGCTTTTTAATTATTTACCTGAGATCATAGTGCACATCCTATCAGCTTGTAACTGTTTGGACTCTTCTTCGCATAGCTGTGGAGGAGCAGTCGTGATCCCCCTCGTGGTTCCCCTGATGCTTCACAGCCAGAGAAATGCCTTTCTCTCTGAGCTGCAGTAGCTGTCATGGGACTTGAAAGAGAAGCAGACAGGTCTCTGCCACTCTTCCAGTAAGCACATTTGATTCATAATATATAGAGTCTGCACATCTTGGAGGTGCTCTTGGTGTCAGAAGAGCATTCAAAGAGGACTCTGGTGTCTAGCCTGTGGTAGGGAAGCAGCAGAAGGTGTACCTTTTGGTACCTCACTTGGAAGTGCTACCATCAACTTTGAGGCAAATGTGATTATCGATCTGTAATATTCAAACCCGGTGCATAACTCGGATTCCAAGAAAAGGATTAGATACTTGTCCTTGGTTTAAGACTTTTTTTCCTGTGTTCAGCCTATACTTGAAGAACTGGAATATAATTAAAGCATGATATCTTCTTACAGCTCTTTTTTTTTGAAGTTGCTGTTTCTCATTTTTTTTTAATAGGCTTTTTAATGTGGCATAAAGATTTGATTGGTGAAAAGACTTTAAATCATTACCTTTGTGTGTTGAAGGATGCACTAGAAAACTCTGCAGCTAGTTAAAATTCAAGTCACGTTCGAGCCACTTGAGGAGTTGAAACATAGTCTGTGTTATATAACTCTGATCATGAAAAGCCCATGAATTCTTAAATATGTACTTTGATACTGCCTGTCAGATTGATTTACTCTACACAGACTCCTTTGCATGCATACACCTATCTCTCCCTACTACAGCTCTGAATGGAAAGGGATTTGTCTCACTGAAGTCCATGCCAGGGGAATCAGGCTCCCAGCATGATACTAGGTTGTAGTAATTCCCTTTCTGCTGAGAGCTAGTGTAAGCGTCTCTGATTTTTCTTTGCTTTTCTTTTTTTTCTTCCTTTTTCCCTGCTTTTTCTTTCAAGGCATTGTGTTTTTAATTATATGCAATTTTTGCTTACAGGTGGGAAAGAGTTTAGTTATTATGGTACATAACAGACTTGGAGAAATCCACCTCCTTTTCATGGCGTTCTTGTGTAGTGTGTGCTGACGTATTTGTTGTGCCTAAGGAACAGAGAAATTCACTGTCCTTAAATGTTCTTATCCATCTTTGTTCAGTTGGTCTAAAAGTACTTCAGAGCAGGTAACAGTTCTCACCTTGTAAGAAAGTCTTGAACTGAAAGTCTTCTATCTTCCTGAGGCCTAAGGACGTTACTGTGCAACAAATTTAAAAACAAACAAACAAAACCCCAAAGAAACCAAAAAGGAAAAACAAAAACAAAACAAAACAAAAAACCCAAAACAAATGGAAACATAATTTTAATCGCATTGGTCTTCCTGCAAAACCTGTTCAGTAAAGTACCTGTTCACTCTTAAATCTGTTGTTGTGTGACATCTCATAAAGAATGGAGTGTGTTCTTGAGTACATCTTATAAATTATGGCTGTCCTTGTTGAATGTATAATGCTCCTTGGCTGAGAAACTTATGGTATGAAATACTGTTTATTTTCTTCCCACAATACATCAGCACTTGAAGAGTAGCATAAACGTCAACATCCCTAAATATCATGTGGCAGTTTAATCCACTGCATTTACTTACTTCAGTACAGTTTACATAGAACACAGTATGATTAAAAAAAGAGCTGAGAATCCATGATATAAACTACTTCAACAGGTATTTTGAAATGGTGAAAATTACCAAAATATTTTATAAGTAGATTATTTTTACCTTTGACTCTTTATTGGTGATTATTTTTTCAATATAAAGCAATACATAAATTCAGTAACTTGGGAATATAAACACGATAAAATTCAACTGCACTTAGAGAAGCGCGCTGAAAAACTGAAATTAGGTTTCATTAATTAAGTTGTTTTTGAATAAGTGTGCATATGAAAAGATAGAGCTTGTTAAATATTAATAAAGCAATAGTATTTCTCACTTTCTGCATCATACCCAAGTATCCTTTAAATGTGTACTAAATAGAGGATTTTTTCAAACTGTAAAGGTGAACTGTTAACAATAGTTTGGAGTCCTTGTGTTGACTGCAATGCTTCTTTCACAGCCGTCTTACCATCTTTCAGAAACTAATTGGTGTTACTTGCATACGTTCAGGATGATTGTCCATTGCATATTGTTCTGTTTGTTTTGAAGTCATTGATAGAGCTCCGGGAACATCAGTATGGTAGCATAATCTTGAAATTTTAGAGAAAGAATGGTTTTGGGTTTTTTTTCAGCACTAGTCAAAGTGAAGAACGTGGCAAGGGGCTGAAATTAAATTGAATGGCAGGGTTCCTCAGTGCTCTTATCAGTTTTCTCACCAATACCAGGCTGCTGTGGAGGCAGTGTGTGGCAGGTCTGGCTTTGATAGTTTCGGGTATTGATTACATCTTTGTAAAGCACATGTTTATACAGTTATCTGCAAATAGTTATTTTACCTTCCAATTGCAATGGTATAAATCTCTATGTTCTACTCACCCAGTGTTTATCCACTGGAATTGGACTAAAGATCAGGAGACTTCTGCATATGCATCCTGGTGCTGCTACCAGTATCCTGGAATCAATGTCCCCATTGCCAGAAAGGCCATTATTGATTATTTTAGTTATTTGATCACCTTCTGATAAGTAGCACATACTTAGTTGTACACAAAGCACTTACAGGAAGTTATCCTTTTCGGTAGGTGGTAGGAATGTTCTGGGATCAAGCATACTGCGCATCCCATAATATGGGATCTGAGGAGACTTCCTCTGAAAGCTTCTATGTTTATACTCCATCAGCCAGCAGAATAGTGAAAGAAGGAGGCAAAGATTAACTAGGTCCCAATCTCCTTCCTTGAACGCATCTCCTTCCTGTGCTGCCTCTGCAGTCCTTGAATCAAGTAAACTTGTAAGTCCTCTTTCTAAGCCAAAACTATCCGCTCCCAGGAATTAAATCACTCCCAGGGATTGCTGCTCTATCTAACATGAAGTAGAAACTGAATGTTTGATCACTGAGCATTCAGCTGGGTTATTTCTATTGTGAGTAGTTTATAAGGCAGAAAGTACCGATTTAAAATTTTCAAGTGTAAAACTTCCTTATGTCTCAGTATTTATGTATGAGTGTGCAATGTAGCCAAGTTGTTGACTCTGAAATATTGATTTAAAATGAAGCTATTCTATTATAGAAACATATTTCTCCTGGAGACACAAGTAATGTTCATTCTATGAACTTTGTTTCATTGTGTGTTTTAGGGATAACTGCAGAACTTTCCTGTGAATCTAAGAACTTTGTTAACCAGGTCAAACTGGCTATTTTTCATTTATTTTTACTTTCATATAGAACATGTTGGTAAAGGGTTACAATTCTTTATTAAATTTCTCATATCTCACTATAATTCATCTTGTTGGTTGCTTTGGGTTTTTTTGTATTCACTGAGTATGTGTATCATATTTTATTATAATTACGAAAAGGTAAATAATGGTGTTCCTCAGCAGCAATATAACATCTTACTGTTCTGTTTTAAGTTGTGCCAGGTGACAAACAACACTATTGTGTAGTGCTTATAACACAACAGCAAATAAAACTTTAAGGATAAATAAAAGGCTTCTGTGGATTATGTCAAACTGAATTTACTCCAGTCCTTTAGGAATAACAAACTTGTTCACGATCCTTTAAATAAAGAACTGGAAAAGAGAAATGCAAACAAGAGGTGAAACAGGAATGGAATTTATGCTATGGAAGTAACTGGGTCATTCTGCTCACAAATCAGTTCAAATAAATTCTAACTATTTTTTTCACCACAACAGAAAGTTTATAAAAATGTTAAAAAAATAGACTGCATGTATACACCAGAAAATGGCTGCTTTCGTTGTAGATTTTTCTACTGAAGCAATGATCTAATAGCTAGGAAAGATTGACTGAATCTTCTGCACAAACATTACTACATATCTAACAAATAATTCGGCTTTTCAAAAAGCCTTCTAAATAAATGTATGTATCTCGGTACCATTAGACTAGAACACATCTTATGTTGTTTATAAAATATCATGTACATTTGCAGCACTAAGAGACTTTTATTAGTAATTAGGTCAATAAAATTCCCATTTAAAATCCCTTCATTATCTATGTGACAGATGAACCTTCTGAAGAAACCAAACAGGCTCATCAGACCAGTAGTGCACACTCAAATAACATCTCTAAAACTGATCAGTAATAGACCCCAATAGATAGCATAGAAAGCATGCACAGATTGTATTATCAATCAATCTCAATAGTATATCTTTACTCAAAATAATCTAGACATTCAGATTTATACTTGCCATACACTGTCTCTAGTCTTAAATTGTTACCTTTCTTGGTCGGACTTGCTTTTACACGCGGACCTGCCCTTCCCCTTGTAAAATGGTTCAGCTTAGATATACTTTAATAATATAAATGATACTTAGCTCTCTATAGTACTTTTTATCCATTATTGTCTAAAAAAAACGTGCACTTTTTGAGTGGGTTATTGAAAAGCTGCTTTCTGTAGTGAGTTCCTTAAAAGCCCATTGTGAAGCCAGTTGGTTCTCTTGCATCTCCCGGAACTTTTCTTTGTATCTAAAGAAGTATTCTCTGTGTAGCAGGGCTAAGCATCGCCTTCCTCGGTGCTGTCATCGCTGCTCTCACGGTGTTAATTCAGTGTTGTACCCCATGTCAGTCTCTCTCCTTAATATTTCTCTTGCAAAGCTGTCCTTTCCAGTGTTCTTCCAATTTTAATGCAGTCTTCGCCGCTATTGAAAGCATTTATCTTGCCAGACAGGGTGAGAAAAGCAAAGCAGCTTTTTTTCTTCTCTTTAAGTTGGCCACAGACTTCCTGGTGGGGTCATGAGAGTCACAAGCGTGTTGCTTGTTCACAGTGCTCAAGTAGTTGTTTTCTGCAACAAAAATCTGGGGCTGTGTTCCCTTGTCAGTGCTTCCGTGATACCAGCTGTGATACTGCTGTTGGTATTAGTACGCCGTGGCCATTGAGAGGCAATTCCACTGTTGCTGGGTATGCGGCTTGTTTTCTGTGCTCGTTTTGTTTTGCTTGCCCCCCACCCCCCAAAATATGCACGTATAATCATGATTTTCCTCCTGAGGCATTACTGTTCCTTTTAAGGGTCTTAATATTTGTGTCTGGGAAAGGATTCCCACCTAACTTTTGCTTTATCGTCTTTGGCAGTTGGTAGAGAGCATTATCTGTTGTTGCTTTTATTATATCTCTCTCTAGTGGTATCGTATCTTAATTCACTTGCCATGTTGCCTTTGTGTATTTTATAGAAAACCTGCTTTTATTTGAGAGGCGTCAAGAATGTGTTGACTGAACTTCAATTATTTGATTTACCTGGGGGAGGAATATTGTAAAATGGCATTTGATTCTCCTCTGAAAACACTGTGGTCCTGCAACTTTCACTTGGATGTAAATATTTCACAGATTAGGGTGATAAAGAATGCATAAATTTATGTGCATAAACTAGTATAATAAAATATATTACTGCCACATGCTTTTTGAGTTTTCATTAATGTCGGTTTGTTTATGTGTTTGTCACTTTCTATCCACTGGATTTGTTTCCTCCCTCTTTAATTTGGCTTTATTCTTCATGTGGAAAATCAAAATATTCTAGGATAGTAACAAATTGGTCTTTCATTTCATCCTGGAAACAATCCTGAGTTGGCTGTAGAAATACTTAAACACTAGCTTTTACTTAATATTTTTGGCATAAGTGGAACAAATGCTGATTAAAAAGGTTATTTTGTATCTGAATATGTGAATATTCCAGACTGAAATGCGATGGAGGGAAACCTCTTCAAGGTGAAGAAGACAGGTCACTCGGGCTGTGAGCCTGGGCAGTTCTGCTGCAGTTACAGTAGTTGTCTGAGAAGGGCGAAGACCGGCACTTGAGGCTTGAAGAACAAACTGGGAGCAGGCTTAAGAGCGCAGACTATGGCTTTAGAGTCCCTGGGATAAGAGAGCCCACGGATCTTGAAGGCACTGCAGTTTGCACTGGCATAGAGCTTCACTTGGAAGTATGGGTTGCCCCAGTCGTCTTCCCATTCCATGTACTTACCGTGGATGTACTTTAATGAATGAACATGCTTTGAAACTTACCTGATTCAAAGTGCAGTAAGATGACAGCCTGTACGCTCTGTCACGGCCGCTTCACTTAGATGCAGTGATTAAGTGGGCACAGTGCATTTTTGACTTTTGTTCATTAGCATGGCATTTAAATGAGGCCCTCGCATGTTAAGAGCATGTTATTAAGATGATGTGTGTATGCTGCAACAGCTTAATTCCAGCTGCTTTATTTTGTTGTCATGATTGGCAAAAATGTCAGGTGATTTTTTTTGAATTTTAAACATTGTGCCCATTTGGTAATTGGAGGGAAAGAGAAAGCACTGCACATGAAATGGAATAGAGAGGGTGAAATGAAGTTCTTTACGACGGAAACTTTCAAATAAATCACTACTCTGTCAGACTGACATGTAGACAAGCATCTCCTCACAGAGGAGTATCTAGGGGAAGCTTTCTCTATGCCTTTTAAAAGTGAAATAAAATGATTTTTAGAGGATTGAGACTTCCAAATATATTGAACGTATCCCTGCCTTGCTGCTGACTCGACTACACCTTGAGACTTGCTAAAGTATGTTTTTTAAAGTCACTTGCCCTTGCTTGCAATGTTTGCAGAGAGACTGTTGTGTCATAATTGTCATTCCTATCCTCTGTCAAGTCAAAACACAGTGCCCGCAATCTGCTTTGCAACCTGTCAGCTCTCCAAGGTTGTCTCTGCTCATGCTGGCTGAACAGATTTTTTTGAGCCACTGTTTTTTTGGATGGGTTGGTTGTCTTTGTTTTTTTCCCCTTTTTTTTAAGTAGTATTCTCCTTGATTTCTGCTGTTGCTTTCATTTCTTGCTTTTTTAGCTACCCAATGGTTACGTACAAAGCTGGAATCTGTGAGTCAGAATTCATGTTATTCTGAAGTTCCAGAAAGTCTGGGAGGATTTGTAGTGAGTCTGCATTTCATGGAGGATTGGGATGTATATATTTTTCATCTTAAAAGTATCATGGTACTTTTATTATGAAGAGTATTTTTATGATCAAAAATGTGGTTCTTTGGGAGACTGTGGGGAAGAAAATCTGTTTCACTGAGACAAACGCCTCCAATGCATTTGGAAAGGATTCACCTCAAAGCCGCCTTTGGACCAAGTCCTAAACTGACATGGTAGTAAAGCTGGGGCTGTCGCGGAGCCTTCAAAAAGCTTAAAATTTAGTTGTTATGACAGATGTAAACAGGAAAAGATGGAAACGCATTAATTGAAATTATTTTGCTCTTTTTCAATGAATGCTTGGTTTGCTTTGTTCTTTTAAGATTTATTTTCACAATATTCCAGAGACTCGATGTTTTGTCTTGTGTCCTTTGGCATTAGACAGTCACAGTGCAGGCCTTCTCAAAGGCTTCTTGCAGACTGTGCACCTCTGACACTTGTTAAGTCCAAAAAAATTAGAGCTAGAC
Organism: Burhinus bistriatus; assembly: GCA_013397275.1. Lineage (NCBI taxonomy): Eukaryota > Metazoa > Chordata > Aves > Charadriiformes > Burhinidae > Burhinus > Burhinus bistriatus. The sequence continues at coordinate 158,917 of VYXH01006596.1, forward strand.
AAACTCTGTTTTTTGTATTTGCTGGCTAACCTAAAAGGTACTGAAAGCGACACGTGTATGAAAACACAAGTTAGGTCACGTTATTTCTTCTTCTTGAAAATGGCCTGATAGTTGCATGGCAAGTCCTAGACATTGGTGTGAACCGTTGGTACTCTGAGGCGGAGTACACAGCAGGAGGCGGCAGAGGGAAGGGTAGGACCTCCTTAGCTGAGCGTTAATTTGCTTTGAGTTCTAAATTGAGTTGGAAAACTTACATGCAGTGTCCCTGGCAGGCTTTCTTTATGTGAAATCTCTGTAGATGGATCACTGTTAAAATCTGAACTAAGGAAAAGAAAGAGGACTGCTTTTCTAGTCCTGGGTCTGTAAAGATTTCTGGAGTTGACAGGCTCTGCACCCAAAACTGCTAACGTAACCTTGAAGCCCTGTGCTCTCAAGGTACTTGATATCTGAGGTGCTGGGAAGTACTCAGATACCTATGATCTTGGTGTCCTCACAACTAGTGTCCTGAACTTCACTTTCTGACACAAATTTTGCAAGACTGTTCTTTGTCTGTTGGGATCTGATTCAGAGAAGAATAGTCTATGGTTACCTTCAATGAGAACAGGCCTTTTTCTGGAGAGGAAAATAAAACGTTGTCATCTCTCTTTTGTTTCACAGAAATGTTGTGGAACAGTTCTAACTGGAGTTCAGTTTTAGTTTGTAAATATGGTTATTGCAAGGATTATTTAATACCCAGTTGGTTATTATATAACCTCAGTTTGCAGTACCTGTTAATCTACAGTAATATACTTTATTTAAGTAGGAAATATTTTCTTGTTTTGCTGTCTTTTTTTTAACAGTAGGATATTGTATTAAAAAGCCAGCTCAGATGCATGGGAAGTTCTACTCTAGATAGTAGCTGAAATGGTTTCTCTTTAAAACTGAAATGTAAGCTATACATACCAGACTGTCAGATTTCATATAAGGGTACAACCGACAGCTGATGAAACTCTACAAATAAAACAATTCCAGAGGAAGGGAGCAAAACAGCTATACGAATAATGTGTAAAGATATTTATATAGGAATGTGACAGTTACAGAAATGTAACTACAAAGATCTCATTCTCCAGGTTTCTTCCGTTGCTATTCACAGGAGAGGTGTCTCAGCTTTCCATTAGGGCTGATCACAAGTCCTGAGCCACTCGTTGTCTGACAGCCGTTGTTCAATATAGGCTCGCGGAGATCTCCAGCAGATTGGTTTCCACTGAATGGTATGTGGAGACTACCGCTTTGTTTTACAACAGAGCTGAAGGAGTAGGTGATCCTCTCACTGCTTCTTTTCACATAGTAACTCAGGGATTGGAACACTTCTTCAGTACTCATGTTTCAGGTGGAGGAGATTCAAATACCTACTTGACTGTTTGTAAAGTAGAGAGTGGGTTAAGAAGGGGGGAAAGGTGGACGGACGCTCCTACTGTATCTTGTTTGATGGGATTCATTTGTCACAGACTTGTGGAAAACTCAAAGTGAATCAGAAAAAGAGCAATTAGGATCGTAGATGTGTTGTTCACCTCAGAATGGGGAGTCTTAGAGTCCAGTTGTATTTCCTCCTTCTGAGTTTTAGTTACTGGTGCACCAAACAGTCCTTGAGGAGACCGCAAACCCAACCTTCCTATTTTCACCCAAGTGTCCTATGCACATAGCCACAGACTCAAGCCTAAGTTTGCTGCTTTCTTCTTGGTCCAGCAGCTCATGAAGTATGCCCACTCTGGAGGAGCACTTGCAACTGGGGGCGTTCCTGGACCAGACTTCTCTATACTAGAACATTTATGGAATGCCTGTAAAAGAGAGGTTTGAGTCCCTTGAAATGAAGAAATTGCTACATTTGAAGTTAGCTGTAGTACTTGCCCATGTAACGCTCTGAGAAACTGTTGGCTAAAACTGGGGCAACTGGCTATAATTTAAAACAAAATGATGACTCCTGGACTTTCCTGAAAGGAGTCCGAATGTCTGGTTTTAGAGCAGGTGCTTATTTATGAAATCTGAGTATTGAAGAGAATGCCTAAGACTTTCTGAAGAATAACATTAAAGGTGCGCTGCTATCCTGTCCCTGTTTGTACTGACTGAATTAGGTGCCTCCCTGTTCAACCTGTTTTGTCCATCTTTTCTCCACCTCAGACCCTGAACATGCTAATGTAAGAAGTTAAGGCAGATCTGATAGATAACGCTTTAGAAGTGCCTGATTCTCTCCACTGACAAGTAGGAGAACTCAGAGTGACCAGCTCTGATTTAGATACCTGAATTTTAGCTTTCTAGAGTTGGAAAAGATTAATCTCATCTTTTGCTGCTAGAAGAAAGCCAAGTTTTTCTTAAATGTCTCACAGTAAGTGAATGGCCTTTTCTTTTTTACTTACATAGTATTTTTACCCTTTTCAAGATCTTGTGTGAACCTTACATTATGCTAGTTTAAAGAAAATTCATTGTACTATAAACTTTTCCAGGGCACAGTTGGCCAGAATTATCAACTGCTGTCTAATGGTACTGTTAAATACCATAATTCTGAATAAACTTTAGGCCACATAATTTTTTTGTTGATGCTTTTTTGATTTTTTTTAATAGCTTGCTGTTTATTATTACCTGATTTGAACAGCTATTGTACATTCTATTCTAAGTAGTTTAACTAGAGAATAAGGATAAGGAATTGGCCAAACAGTCTCTTTCTGATGGATGACCCTGTATTATAAAGCTAATAGTGACAAGTGGTTTTCTTGGAAAGGTTTGATCAATAAAATTCCCCTGGATTTATGATCCCATTGTCTTTGTCTCCTTACAAAGTAACAGTTGCTGTTCTTGTAGGCTTGACTGGCATTTGATTTATCAGATGAAACTTTCTGCTTTGCCCAGTTGAGACTGTCATTGTAATGCTCTGAGACTTTTAGGACACCAAACTGTAAGATAAGAATCTGTTCATTGTTGGTAATTAGTGTAACTAAGATTTTTTTTTTTTTTTTTTACCTTCTGATGTACTTCATGGGTCAGTGTTCAAGGCTTCATAGAAACTGAGTTGCAGATAGGAGCAGGTTCTGTGGCATTGTAGTATTTGTAGTATTGGGGTAGACTAATTGTTGTTAAAAGGAGGGGTTGTGTGAGGCAAAATCATAGACTCATTTAAGTTGGAAAAGACTTTTAAGATCATCGAGTCCAACTGTTAAACTAAGACTGCCGAGTCCAGCACTAAACCATGTCCCTCAGTGCCACGTCCACACATCTGACTCAACCAGTTCCCTGGACAGCCTGTTCCAATGCTTGACAACCCTTTCTGTGAAGAGATTTTTCCTAATATCCAATCTAAACCTCCCCTGGCGTAATTTGAGGCCATTTCCTCTTGTCCTAGCACTTGTTACTTGGGAGAAGAGACCGATCCCCACCTCACTACAACCTCCTTTCAGGTAGTTGTAGAGAGAGATAAGGTCTCCCCTCAGCCTCCTTTTCTCCAGGCTAAACAACCCCAGTTCCCTCAGCTGCTTCCCATAAGACTTGTGCTCTAGACCCTTCATCAGCTTCATTGCTCTTCTTTGGACTTGCTCCAGCACCTCAATGTCTTTCTTGTAGTGAGAGGCCCAACACTGAACACAGTATTTGAGGTGGGGCCTCACCAGTGCTGAGTACAGCAGGGCAATCACTTCCCTAGTCCTGCTGGCCACACTATTTCTGATACAAGCCTAGATGCTCTTGGCCTTCTTGGCCACCTGGGGACACTGCTGGCTCATATTCAGCTGGCTGTTGACCAATACCCCCATGTCCTTTTTGTGCCAGGCAGCTTTCCAACCACAATGCATCAGGAAGTAGAAGTCTAGTGTGGTATTTCCAGCCTCTTTGGAGTTAAACATAGCTGCATAAACATAAGTCTCCTCCAATAATTTCCCAATATTTCATTACAGAGGATGAAGATACGAGCTCTGATAAGAGGCAAGCTAACAGCGATAAGATCCTTCTATAAAAGAAGGAATTTGCCTGGAGCAGCTGCTTTGAGAGGCACAGTAGCCATCTCTGGTGACCGAGGCTGGGTAGATGTGCAGTGAAGGTAATCCCCAAGAGAAAACAGTTCTTGAGGGAGGCCTTATGGTGCCTCAAAAGCTCCCAGAGTCTGCAAAGTAGCTAAGGAAGAACCTCAGCATCAAATGCTTGCTAGTAGCGACTTCGTTCAACTCACGCTGTTCTGTTCGGTCTCTGTTTCCGCCTCTGGAATAGAATGTTCAGTTATAAATTAATCATGTTATTTTATCATTGCTTTCACCATTGGCCCTGAGAATGACAAATCAAAACACAGAATCACAAGCTTGAACTGCCTTTTGCCCAAGCGTTGGTGAGCAGTGCCCAGCCTCTGCAAAATCCCACATGCTTCATCCCCTTGCTGAAAGGGGTTGCTTGAGCACTGGTTGTTCTAAAAGCTACAGTTTTAAAGAGCAGGTTTATTTGAAGTGATAACCTTTCCTCCGTTGGCAAGCAAGCAGCAAGTGACTAGGAAAATACATTCCCTCTTCACAGTGACCTAGTCACTTGTTTGTGCCTGTCTACCAGCTGACCAAATGGTAACTCATTCCTGGTAAGATACTCTGATTTCAACTTCCATGCTACTTGGTGATTTATTTATTTATTTTAATCAAATTTTTTTTCTTATTTCAGGTCAGGCAAAGGTTTTACTTCAAATCACAACTTGTGTAGAAGTGTTCTGAGGGAAATCTAGCCTACCAAAAAAGGGAGGAAAGGTCATCTTGTAGATAGATGAAGGTTAAGGTTTGCCTATTTTGTTATCTAACAGCATAGTTCTGTAGCTAGAGATAATCAAATATATGTCAAAACAGTTAATGCCAGAAAATATACCTGCTCATCGCAGTAATCTTGTAGCTCTTTACCAAAAAAAAAAAATATGCCAAGAGTTTACTTTAAATGAAATTAACTGGTTGTTCTAACTGGCAGAGTGCTGCTTCATCCTAATTTTTCTAGTCTGATATCAGGACTTTATAGAATAAAGCCTAATTTTCATAAATGCTAGTCATAAACATATTAACATATGAACAATTCATGCAGAGTTATTTTGTGGGAGTTACAGGAGTAGAGGAGTTAATATTTATTGGTACAATGTACTAGGAATGCAGCCAAATATCCTCTGATGCAGGCTGTGCTTAGTAGCGGGGAATATAAGATCGGCAGCACATGGAGTGAAAGACTGGCAAAAGCAGGACTCTAATTCATAAGCAGAGAAGTTGGATTTGTGCATTAAAATTGTTATTGTACGACACTGTACAAAAGACAGTACTATAGAGAACACTTGCCCTGGGTTTACCCCTACTTGACTAATTGCTCCCTAGCTAGCTGCTGCTGTTATGATTATAAACTCTGGCGTAAATGCCTCCAGTTTTCACTATAATTGACCATAATAAATCTTTTGTCATCGAAGCTCAACTAAAGCTTTCCAGTGGTTTACTAACAATCATTTTCACCGGTCTCTCTCCTAAATTTGGCATACCCTTAACTTAATGTTAGTCTGCAGAAATCTGAGCTTGTCCAGAGTATTTCCCTAAATCTTTCATGTCCTTTTTCCAGAAATATTTTTAAGATCTGTTGCTTTTACGTGGGCAGTACTGAAGATCAGATAAATATATTCAATAAGCTTGAAATAAACTCTACTTTTTTTTAAGAAAAAAAGAGAATTCAACCCAGAGGTGCCTTTGGAAGTACAATAATGACTAAGATAGAATTTATGCTCTCGAAAGCTAGACAAAAAAATTGCAGGAAACGGCCTATGGGCTTGGCTAGCAGTCTGCTATGCTATGCAACTGCTATGCAACTGCATATATGAGAAATGGAGTGATTTGGATTTTTGGTTGTTCCTCCTTAGAGGATGGAGCAGCTCCAGTGAAGGCTGATGCTCAGGAAGGATGCCTGTTGCTTGCGAAGTTATAGGCTTGCTTTGCATCTGTGCAAGCAGTTTGTTCAGTAAAAGTATATTAAAATCAATGGGACAGTAGATAATCCCATTGATTTATAATTAGAAAACATAAAACTAACAAGATAATCAGTCAATCTTATTTACGCAGTGGCCCTGCTTGACCTTTAACATAGTGTGTCTGCAATATTGTTCAAATAGCAACTCATTCTGTTAGTGGGCTTGGCCTTGTTCCTTTGATCCAGGGATTGTGCTACACAGCACTGCTTATGCTACAGAGATGGACCTCATATAAGGAGTCCTTTGTCGTAGACATTTTTTATCAGTGGGACCACTAAGCAGCAAAGACTTTGTTGATCTGCCACTTACTTGTACATCAACAAGTCTTGATGCTTTAAAGAATTCCACTCCTCTTCTAGAGCCTGTTTCTTCCTCAAATGGTGACCTCCAGTAGGATTCATTAATAAGTAGCAATAGCTTTTGCAATCAAGGACAACTTACAGAAATAGTAGCATGGTAGCTGTATATGGGGTTATCCAGCCAAGGAGGGCACGCAGCCTTCGTGACTACCGTTGTCCAAAGTAGAGCTCAGAGGACTTGTAGAAAATCCATTTGTGCTCTCACTGTAGGACTTGTGGCTGCTTTTAAGCATGAAATGCTGAAGTTACACCTTAGTGTGGCTGTATTGACTGTCTCATCAAACGTCCGTGTCTCTTCTTTCATTTCTTCTTTATTAGTTTTGTATTAGGTACTGTACATTTTTGCAAAGTTATTTGATGCTACAGTATCTGTGGCACAGTGTGGCTGCACTGCGTCTTAAATTTCCTTTGTTCCTCTAAACTAACATTCCCCATGTGATCCATGGCACAGATCACTTTAAACACCTTTATTCAATGTCTAGCAAAGCATTCTAAAACATTAAACTACTATAGTCTGTCCTGAAGGCCTTATTATGATGTGATCACTTTCCCTCTTGAACCTCATTTGCTCTACAATTTTCATCCAGTCTCCAAATTTTAGCATTCATGATATGGGGGTAAATAAGTGCCTTCAAGTTACATACCTTTCGGTCCATCAGAGCATCCTCATAAGATAGTGTGAAGCTAACCATCTTTATGTTCTGTTTCAGTCGTTATGAATATTTCTTGTTTAAATAAAGCCCCAGCTCTATGAAGCAAATATTTATGGGGAAGACTTCAGGTGTAACGTAAAAGTGGTAAGATGCTAGTCCCCGTGATGGTGGGGAAAAAACTTGATAATATGACAATAATGTGCACCAACCAGTGAAAAAGAACATAAAATCCCAAGCCTTTCTTAAAGCCAACCCTGTAATTTTCAGGTTACCAGATAGTGTGGTGAAGCTGGTGAGGTTTGTGTTTGGCATTAAAATGTATTGTAATTTTACTACTTCAGGGGTTAAAAAAATTGCAAAGCCTTTTGCATTACCTTGAACAGAGAACACAATGTGATGTGAAACTAATTATCCTTGTAACACAGGAAACATATCATTGTCTTGAAAATATACCCTGGTAAGCATCATACTCCCCAGTTTTTCATAGCACTTGCACAGTAACAATCAGTTGCTTTTGACTGGATTACTGTTATGTAACTCTTAAGGAAAATATTTTAACTGATGGAGAACCAGCATTTGCCAAGCATATAATATGATTAAAGAGCTTCATAAAAATTGTGGCAGTAGTTTTTAGGAGCATATCACATAAAATTGAGTTCTTCTTCTGTATAAACAATGAAACTTTTCAAATAATACTCTCCAAATACTTTAATCAGTTGTATTTATAAAAACTGATAGAAAAATAACAGATTTTGTTTATAAAAAAAATGGTGTCAAACTGATACAACACTCATTAATTTCATTTGGCTCTCAAATAGGAATCTATTGGGTTTTTTATTTTAATTTTAAATTTTTTTTTCAAACACATAACACTCCCCCGAAACATTTAGAAGGCTATATTATTCATTTAATTAACACAGCTGAAGTCTAGAAAAGTGCTTTTTGGCAATGTTGAAAGATAGCCTTTTCCAATACATTTTGATTTTTAACATAAACACAACTTTCAAGAAAACACTTAAAGGCTTCAGGTCATGCTTAATACTAAGGGTATTTGCAGGGTTTTCTTTTTTCAAGTTTATGGCTAAGGATTGGAAAAGTTTCTTATTCTGTGGAGTTGAGGCTTTTTTTTTTTTTTTTATTAATCCTTGAAACTTAGGTTGTCAGTTTACTGTTTGGATGGAACTGGCAAACTTTGAACATCTTTGCAATATTAGTTTGATTTGCTGACCTAAAAGTCTGTGTACATTTAGGTTTTCTCTGTGTAATGGAGGGATTTGAAGTTTATAGCATGGATATGCTTTTTTACTACGCCTGTAAAAATCCACCCATATTTGGCAAAGTTATAAACATTTGGAAAATTGCATTTCACACATTCTTGGTCAAGTCCTATTAGATTTTTTAGCAGCTACATTTCCAAAAGATTATGAATGTATTGGATGCTTGCTTCTCTCAAGCAAGATAGGACTTTCCTTGAAATTGCTGCTCCGAGTTGGACAGGTCAAACCAGTACAACCAGAGGAACTGAGATCAAGGAATTTGTCTGTCATGTTTTTTGGTGAGCATTCTGTTGAGATTGGTTAGCACATCAATATGAATTAAATATTGAGGATTAAACTTCAGAAGAGATAGGAAATGGGCAGGTGGGTGAGAGCGGTTGTTAGTTAAGTGGTATGGAAGCTGTGTTTGTCGACATGGCCACCCAAGAGTGGGAGCAGGACTGAGATAAGGTGAGGGTCATAGAAGGTGGTTCCGGCTGAGCAAAGGACAGAGGCTGAACTGGTGGCCTTGAAGAAAGGGCATGACAAAGCAGTGAGATCCAGTGAGGAGCTGGACTGGATGAAGAGAGTACACTGCAGCTGATACAGTAAAGGAGACAGTCTGCATGTTCTGGATGCAATCTCCTATGTGACCTCAACCTGAGTTCCACCAGGAGATGAAGTACTTCAAGTGTGCTAGAGGTCTGCTTGATTACAAACCACGTGACACTGAGTGTAGATGCAAGGCAAACTTCTTGCTATAAAATGAATGCCATCAGTGCATTAAATTGCTAATATGGATGCACCCAGTGTCCCCCAATACCAGTTGCACATGCTGATGCAGAGCTTCTCAGTCATTGAGTTACACTGGCTGCCCCTTAAAGCCAAGATTCTTGTGATAACTTTCTCCCCTGTGTTTTTTTGGCTAGGCCACCTTCTCTTTGTCTTGCATTGTGGAAAATCCTTGCATTGATTAGACAAAGACCTGTTAAAAAACCTTCCTGAAATGTTGGGGTTTTTTTTTTATAACTTCTAACTAAACTTACCAGCTACAATTAGAGAGGAACCAGCAGGTTGTCCTTGGTGTCAGTGGAGAAACTTGGACCTTTTTGCAGCAGAATTTAGGAGTTTCCAAGGTTTAAAAAGGAAGAGAGAAGTTGTGTATCTACCGATTTAGCTCTCTTAGGAGGTCCTGCATTGTGTTTGCCTGAAACCCAAGGTACAGGAACCCCCAGTATCTCCAGTTTTATCTGCTGCAGTTGCTCAGTGCTTCCTTGGCCTGCTGATATCCTCAATAAGACAAGAGTTACTTTCACATAAATTTAGCATTCCTTAAAGAAAGGACAAATGGTCATCTCCTCCACCATTTCCCCCC
>VYXH01006596.1:168576-192514 GCA_013397275.1 Burhinus bistriatus
CCTTTCCCCCCCCCCCCCCTTTTTCTCTCTCTGTAAATACATGGGTTGTTGTTGTGATTCCTCCCCTTCCCCAAATGCTTTGTCATTACTACCGTACACCTTCATATTCATACTTTACATATCTTCCGGTATGTAAACATTTTGGTTTTTTGTAATGTAGAAGCACCTTCATAGACCTAGATAAGATTATGACTTTTTCTCTTTCCAGATAACCTAGAAAGGAGATAATTCGGCCTTTTATTTTTTCCCCTTCTTGCAAATATTCGTTGCATAAAGAAAAAACAATTGTCTCTCAAATGGTGCGTCAGAAGAACCTGAACCTGCTGAAATAACTTCTGCGCCCTGACCCACTGGGTTGAAGCTGATTGACACAGCTCAGCATGACTGTTTGCAGTGAAAACACAGGGAAGCAAAGTGAGCATTTAACAAATTTAATGAATTTAACAAATAACTGGCCTTTTAGCTTAGGAGAGAAAGCCATTTTGTGAGTTCAGAAGTATGCTTTTCCCTTTATGCATCAACAACATTGTACTTTTGGCCCACGCGCATTTGAGTAGGTCACAAGTCATAGGTGCTTCTCTAACTCAAGGCAGAAGTTATCATCCTTTCCCTGCTGTTCTGTGCAGGTTCATCTACACCTTGTGTAGGAGTTCAAGGTCTGAAGCAAGAATGTCTGGTTTTTGACTCATTATTTTCCTTCTGAATGTCAATTGAACAATACCATTCTGGAAGGCAGAATAGCCAAAGTATAGCAATGCCTGATTTCCCCACTAAGTGATGACTTCTTGGCTTTGACAGAAATTTTCTAAAGAAAAATCGGATGACATTGCAGCACTTCAGCAAAGATTTCAATATGGAATTGTGGGGTTTTTTTTGTTGTTTTTTTTTTTCCTTTTTCTAATAGCATTCTTTTGTTTGCTTCAAAGCAAAGGGGAAAGAAAGAGCCATAAATGGCGTACAGGTTTTGATTTACATTATCCTGGCCAAGACAAGTAAATCAAGTAAAGATTCAAAACCATACAGCTTTCTATAGTTGATTACTTTTTTCCTGATTATAATGTGTTCTTTATTTTTCTTAAGAAAAGTGGTTTCTTGTAACTATACAACTGAATTCTTTTGAGATGAATAGAATATAAAATCGGTTAATGCCCAACAGAAAAGAGACTCGAGGTAGACTTACTAGGCTTCCCCCAGGGCACACAATGAGAGTTTGACCTCGTGTTTAAAAGGAGTATCTTAGGCCCAATCCAAATTACATTGATTTGAGTGGAAAGAGTCACTGTACTTTCAATGGACAAAGAATTGGGGCCTTTACTAGTAACTTTAATATAGTCCTATCTCAAGAGATTGCGTTCTACTGCGTTTTATGTTTGAATGTGACTGCCTTGCTGCAAATGATCCGGTTATTGTGATTGCAGCAGCAGCAGCAGATTTCTCAAATAGATCACTATTGCGAGTAATGGCATGGAGGGAGAAAGGTTTATTGCCTGCTTGAATATTTTTGTGGATGAAGAGCTAGAGACACAAAAGTTCAAAGAGAAGCCGCATTCCCTAGTTTTAATGCACACTGCTGTGTTCCAGAAAAAGGCAGGGTAAAGGGGAAATACACGTGGGTACGGAAATAGCAGCTTCACTTTCAGTTGGAGGTGAGGTGCTACACAAGGTCCCAAGAAGGTAGTTATGAAAGCCTGTTATCAAGCATTGTCTGGAGGAAGTGGAGCAAAACTCTTCATGTCATCCTGGTAGGAGAAATGTGGAGCTGTCTCCTTGCTTTTCCCGTCAATCTAAATGCTCCAGATCAGTGCCGCACAGAGACAGTAGCTCCAAAACTGCAGACGAGGCAATGGTTTCAGTACTGGTATGTGGCAGGACTAATTTACTCTGGTGGCCCTGTCTAAGCTCTGGACTTGGTTTGCTTTGCAGGACATCTAGTGCCACAGCTTATACGCTGCCAACAAACTGTTGGTTGTTTGCTGCTGCCAGCCCAGCTTTCCTCCTGACATGTTAGAATAAGTCAGGAATAGTTCCTAGCTCCAGGTGTGAATTCCCATGTTCCCCAGTATAGATGTGTGCAGGGTCTAGCTCTCACGTGAGTGGCTTTTACCTGAGCTGGCTCGTTTGAAGCTAGATGAAGTGCATCTGGATGATGCTGTATTGCGCATTATAGGTAAAGCCATTCTGATTGCTGTATTTCTGGATTACTTACCTCTTCTTTTAAAGGCTGTATTCTGCAGTTCTGTACTGAAGTCAATCACCAAACGCACTAAAATTAGGTAAATCATATCTAGGTGGTATTCTGACAATTTCATTGCCATGCACGTAGCAATGGAAATACAGCATTGATTAGAAAATCAGAAAACATTGATTTTTTAAATTTTTTTTAAAAAACAAAGCGAATCTAAAATCTTCTTAAACCTTACTTTTTCTGTCACTTCACTCATATTTTAGAATATATAGGCATAGGATTGTGAAGTGCTAAAATGACATAAATTAAAATTTGCCCCTTTTTTTTTTTTTTACAATGCTGACATAAGGTGGCCATGAAGTGAGATGAAAGTGGGCTCTGTTATAGCCTGATAAGTGCCTTTCCTCTTACAATGTTTCAGCAATGCTTATGACTTAGCTGTTTTTTATTGTGATCAGTCTCGGCTCTGTTGTGGCTCTTCTCCCTGTATCGAGGTCTTAAGCTGTTGGAGCTTAGTCAGCTCGGTCCAGATCTCAGTTGGTGCCACAGAAGGATCTTGTTTGATACCCCACAATGAACTTGGAGGTTGGGTGTGGAAGGATAAGAGATGCAGATTGCAAAACTAGTAGTTTAGCATCAGTCCAAACCACTAGAGGATCTGCCAGGGCGTTGGTCGTGAGAGGAGACAGCTGCTGCCTCTTTTGTGTTGAGCATTTCCAGGTGCATCCATTGGCAGAGTGAAAGAGAGCATTTCTTCACCCTGTCACCAAAGGTTTTGTCTGTAATTTTCTTAGTAGTTTGCAAGGGCTTAAATACTTATGTGTGTATATATATTTATGAATTAGTCACTTGAGGGTTGTTTAGCTACAAATTTTACTTCAGAGGTGTGTAACTTCTCATTTTGTTTGCTTGGTCTAACAATGTGCATTAGCTGAAACCACCCTGATGCTTCCGCAGAACAAGAGTTTCTTTGCAGAGCAATGCCAGTGAACCTCCTTATCGCCAGCCGTTCCAATGCTTCGTTCCCAATCAGATTATTTCAATCCATAATGTACATTACTCTAGCTTCCAGATAAGCATAGACCAGAGTCTAGACTAAATTTCTGCCTTCGTTTCCCTTGCAAGGGGTCTGTATCTAATATTTGTAGAGTTCTTATGCAATGGCTTTGCAGTATATAGTATAGAAGGAGCTAAAATAGCTTAGCATTGATGTTTTCAGTAACTACAGAATATGAAAACTCTGTAGAAAGCAACGTTAAATTAGTACAGTCACATATCACGCTAATCACAGCAAACAATATTGCTATTAGTAGTATTTTTACTAACTGCTATGGGCATGAAGTAATTTAAAAAGCGGGGGCACACATGCACACTTGTCTTTTTCCTGAAATAAGCTAGTGATTGGGGTGTCAGTAAAAGCAGAAGATTTAAAAGATTTCTTAGGGTGGGCTTTTTTTCTTTCAAATCTCTGGAGACCTGTTTTCTTCCATGCCCTGGTGGTGTAGAAGGAACACTGGGATTTTTGGTTTTGTTTGTTGGTTGGCTTTTTTTGTTTTGTTGTTTTTGTGGTTTTTTTTAATTTTATTTTAATATAGTAACTGAACCAATATTCATTATGATACCTCTGCCACTTCTGTGACAAAACAAGGAGACCAGGGGGAGATAATCAGCCTTTTCTCTCATCATGCTATTAGCTTCATCTGTCCAGGTTGGCACTTTTTGTGGTAATGTATGCCAAATATTCGGGATTATTTGTTTGGCCACATAGTAACACTGCATGGCTTTGTAACACTTTGGTCAGTCACCTTTTATGCACCTCCTTTGACTGTCTTTTCTGATGCTGTTTTGTGACTTGCTCAGTGATTGCTAATTTTGTTTTAATTAAAAATGCTCCTTTTCCACTACTGAAATATTTCACATTGTTCCATGTAGCTATTAAAAAATTGTCGCTCTTTAATATTTTTTTCCTTTGGGACTGGATTTCAAAGCAACACATGAGAAGTTTTTCTTTGTTTCGTATTGCTTCATTTACAGTACCCTGAATTCAAAAAAGAGGCATAAACAAAATAAATTAGCCAACATATTTAAAGTTGAGAATATGTACTTAGTAAAGGCTTAAATCTCTTGGGAGGTGGTATCCAAAAGCCTATGTAAACCAAGCAATTAGAATTCTTCTGTGGAAAGAAATTTACTTAAATTCTCTTTCCATTAGAAATATGATCAGAGGGAGAGCTGTTCTTAAGGAAAATTGTGATTTAAGTAGTTTTATACTTACCAAAATTATTTTCATCCCTAGTTGCTCAAAAAATAACTATTATTTTACAGCTCATTTTAAATTTGGGTGATGCCTTTCATTTATTAAAAAATAGTAAATAAATTGTTTAAGTGAAAAATATAAGTTGGTGAACAAGCGCTCCCTAGTGCAGATTCAAGGTCTAGTATGTGCTCTAGAACCTAGTACAGCTCATGGCTTTAAAGGCATCTCATTAAATTTTGTAGACATTCCTGGAACCCCTTCCCATTATTACATTACTACTAAAAGTGTGGTTTTTTTCCAAATTAAGCACCCTTTTGCCTTTAAGCTTCTATATAAGGGAGCGATCAATAGCATCTTCATAAATCCCGTTAAGCCTTGAGAATACAGCATGTCCTTCAGTCTTTCCAGAATTGGGGCCAATAATAGTTTTACAAATAGGTTGGTAGTAGAGAAAGTTCATGAATGACAGTTTGTAGTTCATGCTAGCCACAGTCATCTATTCAGGTGCTGGTAGTGGGGAAAAATAAACACTGATTAGGCTAAGAGGAAACTACGGGGACAAATCTGAGGGGTTTGGATATATCTAGGTTATATTAGTTGTATTTTCTGCCTATCCGTTCATCAAAAGAGAAATTGTGACTTTTGCTTAGTGATGTGCTCAAACACTTCGCTGAACTGGATTTTTTTTTTTTCCTTCTACCTATTTTTTCTTGAAACAACATGATGGAGGCAGTATTTATGGGATAGCCAACATAATTTTTTTTTTTTTTTGAACAATCTAATAATACTGATCTTTAGTGAATTCAGATGTTTTAAAATTTTAGGTTTAATTTTAACCTTTCTCATGTTTTGAAATGTACGTAGATTTATGTTATGTACACTAATGGGTAGATGCTTTCTTACATTCCCTTTCAAATAGATTAAATTGAGGAAAGGGACTTTATTGATGCATAGCTCAACCACTTGACTCTTTCTTGATTATTTTGAACTATGAATCTTAAATAGACACATAGGCATCTTTCTGTCATTGGGCCATATGGGAGTAGCTTTCTCACTTAACAGAATCCAATTTGACTTGAGCATATCTTTCTCTTACTTATTTTAATGTGTTTCACTTCATGTCTCTGAATGTTTTCATTTTTACCCAACTCTGTGGGGTCAGTTCCAAAATTCACATGCTATAACCCTTCCTCTCCCCACCTCTACCAGAATGAGCAATCATATCTTATTCCTTATTCTCCCAAGTGGGCTACTTCTGCCAGACTTGTGTTTGTTTTGTTTGCCTGCCAAACTCCAGCAAATGTCTCATGTTTTAAGGATGATGGGCCAGTCTCTACATGAATTCAGATGGTTCTGCAGATTTTTTGGAGGGTTTTTCTTTTCTTTTGTTTTGGGCCTTTTTTAAATTCTTACTTGCAGATTTTTTTTTTTAGTCTGTAAGACATAGCAACTAAAATGATCTTCAGCTAGAGTGAATTTTGTTCTGTTCTTCTAGAATGGTAAATGTTAAAATTCACTTTAAAGCAATTGGGAATTCAGAGCACTGCATGGCGAGGTCTTTCACTCATTTATGGAAGAAATATCAGCTGTCCAGGAATTTGTGGTTTAAACACGGTATTTACAGCTAGTACACTTTAACAGCTCTTCACTGTGTTTACATGACCTGTTAAGGGTAAAACTTATGTTTGCTCATATTCTTCTACAATCAGTGTAATCCTGAAACCTGCCATGAAAGTTCGATTTCAGTAGTTCACTGCTGACATTTTTATGAAACTCCTCTGGGATGTGGATTTTTATTTTACTACTCTGGGTAATGCCTATGTAAATCTGTCTGGGAAAATAAACCAAATTCCATCCAAGGCTGGAATTATGGTTTTTTTTTTTTTTTTCCCCCTGAACTATTTATCAGTTCTATTCCATTCCACAAAATTATAATGATGTGGCTGTCCAGGCTGTCATCTGACTATTACAATGAGTGTGGCATATTTTTCATACTGTTGAGACCTCAACCAAAAGAAACAGTTATGAAAACTAGTTTGAAATATTTTTGGCTTGCTTTTTAATTTTTTTTAATACAAATTCAAACCCTTATGTTCCATGGTGTTGGCTACTAACTGCCTGTATAGGAGGAGTGGAGGGATTTTACTGATCATATTCTAATTCTCAACAGAAAGGTTGCACTTTCTTCTAAAAATCTACTGTTGCAGTTTGCATTTAGTAAATGCAAATGGTTGTGGGGTGGAAGCAAGGGGTGGGATGGAGGATAACCTCTTAAACAAGCATAGTGTGGATGGTGAGAAGTTATGGAGAGCTCCCATGTTTAGACAGGATGCAAGTTTGAGGTGAGGTAGAGATAAGGGGAAGAAGAGGAAGAGAAGCAATTATAAAATAATAAAAGAATACCTATTTTCAACTTTGTGAAAGACCTTCGTTTCGGAAGGGATTTTACTGCAAGAGGGTGGGAAGAGAGGAAGGCAGGAGAAAGTAAAGTATATGAGGAAAAGGACAATTCCTGCGTATAGAAAGATGCAAAAGGCATAGGCAGAAATAGTAATTGAAAGAAAATGATGCAAAAGAAACAATTAATGTACATTTCCTTCTCTTGAAATTCTTAGTAAAACAAAGGACATGACCAGAGGAAAGGTTCTGGACATGACTGATGGTGGCTTGTGTGGTTATGGATTTGATAAGATGGACAAAACAGGATGAGGGCAGCCAACAAATCTTTGCAAATCAATCATCTTTTTCATGTTGCTGAACCCCTTTTTGTGGGGAACCTTTGCAGAGGTCAGGGTGCTCTTTCCAGTCCCAGTTCAAGTCAGCAACATTATCATTAAAAGAAACAGTTCAGTTTATAGGTCTTTAACTTCACTGTGTCCTGTACGTGTGCCAGTACTGAGCTCAGTGAAGAGAACGTTGTTCATCTGATAGTAGAAAGGATGGATGTATCATAGTCCCGGGAAGGTCGCACCTCACAAGACCCTGGGGGATCCATATAGGCCTGGACCAGTTACAAGTTTTGAGAGATGGTGAAGGTTGTGTGGCAGCCCCTCTCCTGAGATGCCAACGTCACTTGTACTGTTTTAGGCAATGGTTCGCGGTAGGTTCTGAAGAACAACAGGGAATCCTGAGAATATGCACTGATGTCAGTAGTGGTTTTCCTCATTAAAACTCTTGCTCAGTGTCTGGTGAGGCCAGCCAAGTAGGTGAGAAGGAACTCAATGCACAGAATATGTTATAATCTGTGGCTTCGGTTCCTCTGGTAGAGGTGTCTGGGATGGACTATGAAAGATGTCATGTCCAGTGTTGAGCCCAATTAATAACTAATATACTCTATTTTTCCATAATTAAGACATTCCAAGTGAGTCCCTTCTCCTACCACTCCCTTTCATCTTAGACTTTACCTACTTTCTCAATAGTAAATTCAAGGAGAAAACCATTGCTGTTAATCCTAGGCAGTAAACACACAGATAAATAGAAAAATGAGGCATTTCCACCAGTTTTCCTATTTCAGTTCTGTGAAGTCTTACATCACAATCTAGTTATCAAAAATGGTAAAGGAGGGAGAAAACAAGGTATATAAAATCATTTTCTTATTATCCAATTTTGCAGCCTCATAATAGCAAAGTGAAAAGAGAGATTTGGCATTTGTGAATTACCTGTGGATTTAGCGCTTTCAGATCGCCTTTATTTTGGAGGCATTTATCCTGATTGAGTCTGGTGTCATTCAGGTAAAATCATGTAGGAGAGAAAAACTTCGTGGATGACCTTATAACATCTGGGTTTGTGAATCTTTTGATTCCAAAGTAAAAGTAACTTTGCTACCTTGAACCTTGTGCAGTCATTTACAGCCATGAAATGAGACCAGATCACTGCGGTATCATTTTACTCTGACTCCAAAAATATATGTCATCTATAAGACAGTAGGTAGTGGAACACTTGAGCCACTCTTCTTCTCCAGGGAGTAATGATAATGTGCTAATTTAAGGTTAGCTGTATTAGAAATGGCTATTTGGCAGATATTAAGTACGTAGAATCATAGAATCATTTAGGTTGGAAAAGAGCTTTAAGATCAAGTCCAGCTGCAGATTTGAAGTTGATGATTTTAAGCTTATATGTGGTGCACTTCAAGGAACAGATTAAGAGCCCTCTGCTCTTTTCTGGGTGTTTTTGTTTGTTTATTTTGTTTTCAGATGGGGGTGGGGGTAGTGTCCCTTGGTTTTTTGTTTCTTATAAAAGAAGGAACAACATAATGATATAGAAGGGAAGTGCAGCAAATATAAAGAAAGGAGGACTGTTGCCCTTGAAAGGGTCAGTGAGATGTTTAGTCTTCTCAGCAGACCCTAGGTAGCCTGCATTAGGCCAAGTATCCAATGTTAGTGTTTTGGTAAGTGTTTCATTTTTAAATAAGGCTCCCTGACTTTTTTTTTTTTTTGGACAGTGTTTATTAATCGTTACCTCTGAGGTGTCCTTTCCAGAGACTTAAATTTTGGACTATGAGAGTCACTTTTGTTTATATATAGGTAGCAGTGTGTAGAAACTGCTTTGTGGGAATGTTACTCTATGGAGAGTATTCCTTGGGTATTTGCACCAGGGACAAAGCCAAAAAGCTACAAATCGCCACCTGTTCTGGCATAAGAAGTTTAGAAGTCAGCATTTTAGGGCCATTTAAAGTGAGACTGCAATATAGAGTGGTGATGCCTTCTGGTACCACTAGTAGACCATTCAAGTTGAAGAGAGGAAAATGCATGAGATGAAAAAGGAGGCGGGGGGAAGAAATCCTATGTCTGCATACAATAACTTGACTAGGAGACACAGTAAGGTCAGTGAGGAGAGGACAAGTCACCAAGCTTGAAGATGCAAAATATGTCTTCACTGCCACTTTCTTCATGAAGTAGGTAAGTGGAGACTTGGAGGTGTTTTACCATCCTCTCTTACCAAAGAGTGGATTAAAAAAGCAGTGTATCAGATAGAGCCCTGATCCTTCAGCGCTTTTCCAGGCTTTGCTGTGTGCCGATTGTCCGTGGCAATGTTTGCCAGATTGCAGTGAGTTGTTTAAAGAGATTTTAAACTAGGGGTAATATTAGACCAAGAGATCGAATAGCGTCTTTCCCTTCCAAAGGTACACTGGAGTGTGATGAAACTCTCTGGATGTGGAGCACTCTTATAATAGCAGATGATGAGCAAAATTAGCTTAAAGACAACCCTTCCGCAGGACTAGGATTTCAGTGAACTACTGCAAAAACAGAAATAAGTCATCTGCAATTTCCTTTGGCTGCATGATGCACAACAGAGATGCTCAAATGGTGTTATTTAGCAAGTATAGTAGTTACGTGCAAAGATAATAAGACTATTTTAAGTGTGTCTGCTGAGCCTGCTACACAATTTATAACTGGATAGTACTCCTTAGTGACTGAAGTCTGTATGTACCCTATAGGAGGCTGTAAAATACTTCAGACTTTAAATCTAGAAGAAAAATTATTTTAGCAATGAGGAAAGGGAATGTGTGCCTCGCATGTCCTCTCTTGCTATTTTTATTCCTACTAAAATGGGCTTTGCCAGGATGAAGAGATTAAGACTTGTCCACAGAATCAATTTTGAACCCACCAGCAAATAAATCATCACCTGAGGAGAACGTGTTTGAGAGTATGTGTGTTTGTGTGTGGTTTTTTAAGAAGAAGCAAACTTGCTTCCAGACTTGTAAACAGATGACACCATGTTCACACAGACAGGTTTCAGAAGGGGCAACGAGAAGTCACTGGATTACATGTTTGAGGCAGACTTTTCCAGATGTGCACAGCGTTTGGGTCTGCATGCCAACTCTGCCATCCTCACAGCAGGATGCTGCTGCAGAACTCGGGCTGTAGCTCGCAAGGTACATTGTCCTGCTGCAGTGCCTGGAATAGGGCCTTTTCTAGGGCATGTGATGACATGTAGAAAAAGCCTTATTTTGGCACACACATGTGTCCACACATGTATATGCACATATATGCTGTATAGATACAATTCTAGCATACATAGTTTAAAGATGTCCCATTTGACAATACAAATGCAGGGAACATTAAGACATTAAATACACAGAAGAGGAGAAGAGATTAAAAAAACCCTCAAACCCAACTCTATAGTAATGAATGCTTTCTGGAGTGGTCCTGAAGACAATGCATTTGACTTTTAAACTCTGTAATTCTCAAAAGTGCAACTTGGTTGGTTAATATGTCTTGCTTTTACCTTTTTCCAAAAGAAAAGGCAATTTTTTTTTTTCACTTGCTTACTCACTAATACATCATGGTAGAGGACATTAGAATTGCTGTAACTTCTATCCATTGATGGTGGGTGTAAGCTGACTACCCCAATCACAACAAGGAAAATGTCAGATTTGTAAGAAATTGTCATTTCAGTGCATCCTTATCTGTAAAAGCTGGATTTATTGCTAGGCCTATTTCTGTACCATTCTATAACTGGGTTGGAATAGTTGTCACTGAAGCTTTAATACAACCGCATGTCAGACAAGCAGAAAGAAGAGGAGAGTGGCAAAAGCTTTTTAATACTTCATCAAAATTTTATTTCTTTGCTTCTAATAAAATCTAGTTAGGGAAATATATTTATAGGACTTCTGATGTATTTTTGAATTCTGTAATATGAGGGAAAGTCCCCCATGCTCTAACCCAAAATGTTGCTCTTCAGACAATTTTTTTCCCTACCTCTGTTTTGGGTAACATCTTACTGAATGAATATAACTAACAGCACCAAACTCCTACAGTCTATTGCTCTATACCACGGTCTCTTCTGTGCCACGCTGGATCAAGTGCTTTTGGGTTTTCCAAAATGTACTTTGGACGTGTGAGTGGAGCTGTTGATCCCTCTCTGGTATTTGCGCTGGCTTTGCAGGGCAGCTTGCCCTGATCCGCACTGTCTGAGCGCATTGGGGCATGCGTATCGGGATACCTGTGGGTCTGTTTTGTCAGGTCTGTCCAAATTTTACTGCTTTGCCCTTGCCTCATCCTCTCTCTTGGCTGGCGAGAACGCAGGAGTATGATGTGTTGACAGAGGTCTCCATCTGACATTTCCAGGCGCCCTAGTCAGGCAGAGAGCTGCTGTTTCTTTTGCTTCCCACGCTTGCCTGCTTGCTGGTCGCTCGCGGTGGGGGTGCGCTCAGCTCTTTCCAGTGAAAGACACGTACAAGATGTTACGGGCACATGTGAAGCACTCAACACCTTTGATATTGCTGTTCCAGTCCTTAATTCTCTGCAGCCCCTGGACTCCACCGAGGCAGCGAGCTTGGCCCCACATAGCACAGGCTTCTGGAGAGGGGCCGCGTGTTTCTCCGGGGCCAAGGCATTACCATTCAGCAGGCTTGTTCCTCCTCTCAGCTGTGTTTCTGATTCACCCAAAGCTGCACTAGTGCTGCGGAGCTCTTCTCTTCCGATGAGTTAAGGTCTACCGATATATAACCTGAAGCTGTTTTGAAGAACTTGGCATATAAATGTAGAATAAATTTCTTTTAAAAATACTTCTTCACAGAAAACTTGAAAGCACTCTATTATGAATGAGGGATTGCTTTATACTTGCCACGTCCAACAAGAAAAGATGAAGAATGAAGCAATTTTATGGGGATGACTGTAAACGGTCATGATGTTATTTAACAGTTTTTGTTGTGCTTACTGAGAAAAGTATAAATAAGCAAGTTTGTGTGGGTTTTTTTTCCCTACTTTATGCTAACACTTTTTAAGTTAGCAAAGCAGTTAATTATTTGACTGCCCAATACTTCAGAACATGGTTTTCATTCAAAGTGTTTGAAATTTTGATTGTGAATAATATATATTTGCTTATAATAAGTTTTAAAAGGCCCAAAGTGCTTTCCAAAAATAAAATCTGCACGTAAGCGTTGTAAGGAAATGAAGGCATCAGTCTGACAGTGTTACCATGGTCTCTCTGATTCTGATCTTGCCCTTTCACAATGAGGTTGGATTGGAAGACGTTAATATAAAACAAGGCAGACTGGAGGAGCACAACTGCTTTCAGCAAGAATATGTGTGCTTTTAGGGTTTTTTGTTATTTTTTTAAGTGCTTCATAATGAAATATTCATGCTTTATTTTATTAGAATTTTAATTAGGTCACATGCTTCTGGAGGGGGAGACTGCCAGGCATGACTGAGCTGTTGGGTCTTCCTCAGTGTTGGTCCATTTTTGTTTTACAGATTTAATTGACTCCAGATTCCCTTTGTTCACTGAATACAAATGTATTGTTAGGTTAAAATCCTAAAGTCCAAATCAGACATGGCTCCCACTGACTCAATGGGAAATCATTCCTGAGTAAGAGCTGTAGGACCTAACCAACTGCATCTGTTGTGCTTCAGCGAAGCAAAAGCAGTATTATCTGCTTAGAAAAACAGTAACGTTATCAATCTCTCGGTTCAGCAGCATCAGCTCTTCAAGTTTTGGCTCCGGTTTTACTTCCTTTCTAGTTGCACAAAAATCCCCATGGGTGGGGTTGGAGTAAAGCTCTACAAAAACTGAGTTTGAGCTTCTTTAAGTTTTTCTCCGTATTTCCCAAATCCCTCACGCAGACATCCCTTATTTTCTTTTCTCTTTTTCTTTTGGGTTGCCTCATCCCAAGGAAGCCAGGCTGGAGGCAGGGAAGTGTATCTGGTGTGCCCAGCATTTTGTGTGGCTCACGGGGAAAATGCAGCAGTAGAAGGTTGTGAGCGCTGGTGCCAACTGTGCGCTGCATGGGTGGCAGCGCGCTCTGAACCCGCGACACCATGGGAGGTTCGTCTGGCCGAGATGGCAGGCACAGGTTAGCCAAAAGGTGTCATACACTTGAATGCAAAGTCACAACTGAGATGTCTCATGTCTTGATCTGGAGATTAAAAAGTGACTTCTATGCAAGCGGAAAGTTCATATCCTGGCTTATTCCTTTTCACAAGCCTGCAGAAACGCAATAAATGAATGAAAGGCTGTTGAATTCAATGGGAAATGCGGAGAACAATCAAATGAACATCTTCACTGATGTCAAATACAGATACAACTTCTCGCTGGGTAGGTTTCCTCGAAACTTGGCAAAAATATGACAATATATTTAGGATGTTTCAAGGTTTCATTAACTATACTGTGACAACAAAAACACTAGAGCCTTAGTTAAAGTTCTTATCTAAGTCTTTTTAAGTGTTCATAACTACTTGCTTAAATAAGAGCACAAGCTTGTCATTTAGATGATCACCGGAAGAAATTTCTTTTAGAAGTAGTACACAGCAAGGGCCTGCAATGGATTCCTGAATCAGAGTAGATGTGACTAAGGTACACCCTTAGCATCTTGTGAGCAAAGGTGTTGTAGTGCACAAAGTAATTAGAGAATCTCAATTTTGAAGCTATGGAAATCGATAGGATGCATAATGGATGTTGTTATTTTAATTTCTATGTGCTTTAAGATTTAGTGATTCCCCAGAAGAATTAAATCAGTGTCAGGACTAATGCTGCATTTAATGTGTGTTACAAGAGGATGAGAAGAACCACTCCTGCTATTGTTGCCCTCCTAAGTTTCAGTTGGTTTCTCTAGGTTATTTGTGTAAGGCAGAAAAAGCTTCAGCCTGGCGGTATGAATTCAGTTGTGGCTGAGAGCAGGAAAGAGTTAGCTGGGGTCAGGTAGTCACAGTAAAACCTTTGCTGAAAGAGCTAGCTCTAGAAGGACAAGCCTTAGAAGGTCTCAAGTCTTGGAAAGGAGGAAGCTGGAAACAAAAGTGCTTTCTTTAGCTCTAGGGTAACTCACTGCTACAAATCTTAAAAACCGAAGTTGGTGTAAGAGAAGAACACACTTCACAAACTTACCTGCGTGTGTCATATTAAACTGAAACAAGTGACTAGGTCCCCTGAGGTAAAAGGGAAATTAAAGGATTAACTGGTGATGAGACTTCTTTCCACCACCACCACCCCCAGTTAAATAAAAGATTTTGAGTGTGGAATAGAAGTCAGACTGCATCTAAGTGATGGATGCATCTGGTGATTGGCTCCAATCTACACCTGGCTGGGACAATTTCTGTGACATTAAATTTTAAGAAGACTCTAAATTCCTCTGAAATTTGACAAAGCTGTGGCTTGCTTTCCCCTTTTTGGAGGACGGGAAGGAGAATGAAGATTTTAATGTTACCAAGAATGTATGGTTTGGGAAATAGAGTGTAAGTATTTGCTTTAAAAAAAGCGAACACCTAACTACTTGAAATCAGTGAAATCATAGGAGAAAAAAAAAAATAGAGAAGGAATGTTGGGAAAAGTCCAAATCCACAAACCCCACAGACATTGCACATCAGCAAATGTCCTTTGCTATTGGGTGACATTTTTGATGATGCTCTGAATTATAGTTTGGGAGTAGATATGGCAGATTTCCCATGTAAATATAGATGACAGCTGCGTGATAAAAAGTACATGTGTAAATAAAGTGATACTGTTTGCTCCCACAGAGAGAGGGTGATAAAGGTGTAGGATAGTGCAGCTCACCCAAGAAAAATAGTTCAAATGTGTAAATAAATTAAGGATTTCACTTATAACCTTATATTTTTGCTATAGACAAATGTAAGAAGATACATTCTCAAACGTACTTCATAGAGGTTGTGACCCACCAGGACTCCTGTGTGTATGCCCAACTTCCGTAAACATAAGTAGTGTTTATTTCGTGGGACTTTTCACATGCTTAAACTTATGAACAGGCTGTAATGTTAGAAAGCAGACTACTTCCACTCACACTGGTGGTAAGGTAAAGAGCACCAGGGAGAAACCAGCAACGTGCGTACCCCCGCACAATTCAGTGCAAGGACTAACGTTTAGCGAACAGCAGCATCTCAGTTAGGAGACACAGTGTAAACCGCCTAGTTGTACGCGTGCCTGTGCGCATGGATGCGTTGTTTGGCAAAGAAATAGGAAAAACAGTACTTTATTTTGATGAATACTAGATCACGCAAGCTACAAAGCTCTGGTCTATTAGGTAAAATTAACTGTAAAATGAGATCTCTCACTAGCATTTTGCTATTGAAGAGGACTGTTATGTTAAGGTCAAAAATCTATAAAATAAAGTGTGATTGACTTATCTACTTAATTTTGACTTGAGGCATAGTAGTTGTCTTCTGAAAAATAGTATTTATGACTTCAAATGTTAACTTGTAATAGTTATTTTAAAAAATTATAAGTGATTATTGGGGGTTTGAGTTTTTTTTTCGGGGGGCACAACAAATTTAGTGACTTCTGAATTCTTCAGTGACAGCATACCAGAAGTTTCTGCCAAAATAATTTAGTAATGAGAAGCAGAGTTACATTACCATAACAGTATTTAATAAAAACATAAAAATAGTATCTCTGTTACTTAGAAATAAAATAAAAAGAGGGTTGCCTGGGAACTTGAGACTTCATCTAGTGCCTCTCTTATCTGGAGGCAGGATCGACTATACCTACGTACTTCCTGACAGATGTTTATCTGTCTCTTTCGTAAAGATTTTCAGTAATGGAAATTCCATAGCTTTTGTAGCCAGGCAGTCCATTCTGATGTCTCTCTTAGACCAGAAATGTTTTTTTCGAGCTCTCTAACCTGAATCTGCATTACTGCAGTTCAAGGTCGTTTTGTAGAAGAGGAGAAGAGATTCTTTGATTTGTAGCAGCAACTTCCATCTATTTATTTAAAGAGTTACTAGGATTCACCCAAGTTTTCTGTTGGTTAAACACTATTCATTCTTCACTTAACGTTTAACCCAGGATTATACTGAAATATAGAAACTGTAGTGTAGGGGATATATCTACACTTACAGTGAGATTGATCTGGAGTACTTTAATTACAGCTCTTAATTATAGCTGCTTATTCTAGCAGGTACTTGTGATGTCACCAATGATTGTCACGCCACTATGGGGAGAATAAAAAGTGTGCAGAATACTAAGAGCTTTTAACTGTATGAAGGTTGTGATTGTACTGAGTAACACGGCATTTCCATACTACTCCCGAGTACATACCATATTTTTGTTGCAAGTTTTGTGTATGATAATATTGAAACACAGTAGAGATTGTTATGTTCAAATCTGTATGAATTCGGGTGATTTTGTTATGGGAACAATGTGAGATATAGGAGATTATTTTTTTGTTTATATGTAGAATTATAAGGAACGTGTTAAGAGATTGAAGGGGATTTGATTAAAAGATTGCAGCAACATTACAATTCACTTGTAATGAATTGCAAGTATTAGGCAGACCTTTCCAGCTTTTACTGATCTTCATTAAATTTCTTTTTGTAATGTTGCAATTCTAAAAGCCAGAAAATTTCATGTTCCCTTTTTTTAAATTCAGAAGAAATTGCCACGTGAAGTTACATGTACTGAATTATATTTGAATGCATCAAATTTGCATTTGTGCTTGGCTTCTTGATTGGTTTTGTTTTCTTTTTGTTTTCATCTGGGAATAAAAGCAGAATGATCCTAAAATTTTATATTATTGAAATGAGTGACTACAAATAGAGCATATGATGGAAGCAGAAAGATCTCCAACAATACTGTTTTGCAGAGTATCCCATGAGGGGTTGTAACAATGGAGATTTGATTAGCTTGAAAGTCTAATTATATTAAAAACAAAACCAAACCAAAACAACAAAAAAACCCCCTTGCCTGTTCCAAATGGGAAATGTAGAAATGCCAGCACATTTGTGATCTGCCAAATGCAGGGCTGGGGGTAGCTGTTCTCAGAAGAGAAAAGAGGGGACGAGGGGGAAGGGGCTGCCCATGCGACCCTCCAGTGCCCCATGAAGGACGTGCTCAGCCACTTCTACAGCCTGGCTGCTGCAGATCAGCAACCAAAGCCACCCCTCTTGCCCAGTCGGCACCTGAAACACCAGCTGGATATAGACCATACATTAATACCTCTGATGATTTTTTAGATTCACTGCAAGTAACTCAGTGTTTAAAGTAGTCTTTTTCTGGCTGTAAGATGGATTTCTGTTAGTTTAGTTCTAAGAAAGTACAGCCACAAGCGACCTCAATGCGCTCTCCTGACTTTAGGTCAGCATGTTGGAGTGGGCTGAAATACAAGTTCAGAGATACCCATCAGTATGATCCAATAACTTGTTACACACAGACCCTGTGCTCTCCCCATTCTTAATGTTTTAAAATAAAACATGATTTTTATTTTTTTTTTTCTTCTGCTTCTTTTCCCCAGAAGACATAGGCCAGTAACAAACAGCAAAACATCTACTGTAATTTCTGGTCTACGCAAGCTTTGAAAAACCTCATGAGCTTCACAGATGTGGCATTCGGCTTCCTTTTATCTATTTCTCTGTCATACTTATTTTTGTGGTAACTCAGTGGCCATGACTGTTCACAAACACGTTTTTCTCTTCTCTGTTGGGGGTGGCAGATTCTTAACATGAAGACCTGGACTTGGGTCATTCTCGCACCAACAGGAACTTGGGGATATCAATAGTTTAGGGTGGGAGTGGGGATGAACATTAACTCTGCACGCATATCGGATGTTGTGGCTCATAGAGAAAGGAAACTCATTGATCTGAGCACTGTAAGTGCCTGCTGTACATGTTCTTGAGATGCAGGAAGCGAATTGATCTCTGAACTCAATAGGTCAGCAGTCCTTGCGGAGTGTAGGTCATAAGCGGTGATCTTTCCTTTTAAATTAGTGATGCATTTACCCAGTGCACAGGAGTGTTTTATCATGGAGAATTTTGAAATCATTATTCCAAATAATCGTGTCCTTTCAACCTCTTCTGTTTGTGGTCATTCTCTTATTGCAATTTATATTGGAACACACATTATGTATGTGTGTAGTAACCCAAATTACATTTTGTTTCCAGTAAAAGTAATTAATTTGCAAAATTAATCATACGTTTGCTAAATTAATAATAAATTTGGTTTTAATAGTATGAAATTAAAGGTGGGATTCATCTGAAGAAATGTAGTCAACTAACACATATCCTAAAAGTGTTTGCATATCCCCACAGAATATGAAAGGAACTTGTAATGATCACCTAAATATAGATATCCACAATGCAGATTTTAAGGTCAGTTTGTTATGGGGTATTTTTTGGGGGGTAGTGGTGGAGGGGCTTGAGCTTGAGAAACAAAAGAATGTATCCTACATTTGGAAACTGGAGGTGAATTCTTGGTGTAATTGTTTTCTTGCGTAAAAGTGTGTGTGTGTATGTATTTGTGTGTATAAATATTTTTTATAGATATATGAAAAAAATGTGATGCAACTGTGTTCGTACAATCAAGTTTAGTCCTGAATAGCACAAAAGAAGTATGAACCTGTAGATAAGCGTAAAATATAGCATAGGCCTAAACATGAGCAGAGCTGCTGTCATAGACAAACAGTTTCTGTGTTGTAGATGTACATCGTGAGCTAAGACGGTTGTGAAACACTTTGCATTGAGTTATGTGGTAAAAATAATTTCTTCACTGAAAACAAGAATCTTGCTAGCAGAAATCCAAGTTTCAGCTATTGAATTAATGAAATTTCAGGAAAGTAATTAAAGTTAAAGCAGGAAATTACTGTTTTGGCGTTGTATCAAGCTATAGTTTTAGGAAGTAGTATCCCAAACACTTGAATAATTAGCAGATACTTAAATCAAGCATATGCTGATAAATTAAGTGACTTTCACAAGCGGAATTTTGTAATGGTGACTTATTAAAGATACCCATAGAATATAGTGAGGAAAATATAACCATGGATATTAAAAACAACAACAACAACCCCCCTTGGTATTATAATGAATATAGAAATTACTGGTGCCATCTACTGTTGGGAAAATAGAGATGACAGAAAGATCCAAGCCAAGCAGTGGAAAGGAGCATTAGAAAAGAGAAGTCGAATAATTCCCTTCCTTAATATCAAACTGAAGAAAGAAGTGATGGGAAGATCAGATTATTTTATCATGTTTCTGAGTTCTTACCAATGAGAAAGTTGGAAATAATTGAGACAGTATTTGGAACCTGTTTAGGCTTTTTTTTTATCCCTCAAACTCTGTGATTGTTCAGAGAGGAAAGCCAGGACCGGATACCTGTAATTCGGCTATTTTGGGATTGGAGTTTTGTCTTGATAACTTTATCCTGTTTTTCTTTAGCTTTTAAATCTAATGAGCTCAGTTCTTCAGCTTGTACAAACAGGTGTTGTTCAATTAATGTTAGTGTTGAAATCCCACACTAAAACATGACTGTGAGGAATGCGCTTTTTTTTTTTTTTTTCTCTTTACTTGGCAGGAACAAATTTCCTTCTTTGGCTTCTAAGAAAGCAGATAAATGTTGGAGTAGTTTGAACAGCATCAGCAACAATAACACAGAGATCAGAAGGATGACTGCAATAGAAATAATTCAAGTTTTTAAGAAAAAAACAGCAATAAAGAACAAAATCTCTCAGCATAAGAAAATACTTCAGGAATTTAAGAAATTCAAGTGCTTGGGTTGTTCAAGTGGGCTTGAAGCAGTGACGAGGCAAGCACAAAATGTTTCTTTCTGTGTGCATGCCGAGAACTTTGAGGGCTCTCCTGGAGATTTAATCTCACTCTTTATGGCCTGGGCTGGGTGCGGTTTTTTTCCTTTTAAGGTTACACCCTGGTTTCATTGAAATCACTGGCAACAGTCTTGATCACTTCAGCCATGGTAGGGTTTTGCTCACAGGTTACCCTGAAATATTAAACTTGCTTCCAGGTCCATCTCCTGGGCAGAACCATGCTCTGGAGCCTAAGCTTTTGTTCCCTACAACATAGTTTTGTAACCTTTTAGATGACTTTGTTAATGTGACTAGGATTTAATTTAAAGTTCAGGTTCAAGCAGGTGACTGCTCTGTCAGCATCCACATTGAAATATAAATTCAAAGGTCCAATTCTGTTTCTTCATGCTGCTGGGAGCTTGCCTATAAAACCCAACGGGAATCTAAACATCGCTGGTGAAATAAACGTACCATACAGAAACACACAGGTAATGCATCAGTTTTGTTTTGTTTTGTTTTTTAAGAGGACTATAAAGACCACTTGATTTCAGGGAAAAAAAAAAAACCACCTCAAAAAAAACGTGGGCACCAATCTGCCTGAGGGTAGGAAGGCTCTACAGAGGAACTCCTGTGATTCTGTGATCTCGACAGGCTGGATCGATGGGCTGTGAGGCCAATGGTATGAGGTTCAACAAGGCCAAGTGTCAGGTCCTGCCTACAGGCTTGGGGAAGAGTGGCTGGAAAGCTGCCTGGTGGAAAAGGACCTGGGGGTGCTGGTTGACAGTTGGCTGAATATGAGTCAGCAGCGTGCCCAGGTGGCCAAGGCGGCCAACGGCATCCTAGTCTGTATCAGGAATAGTGTGGCCAGCAGGACTGGGGAAGTGATTGTTCTCCTGTACTCGGCACTGGTGAGGCCCCACCTTGAATACTGTGTTTGGTTTTGGGACCCTCGCTACAAGAAAGACACTGAGGTGCTGGAGCATGTCCAGAGAAGGGTAATGAAGGTGGTGAGGGGTCTAGAGCACAAGTCTTATGAAAAGCAGCTAAGGAAACTGGGGTTTAGCTCTCTACAACTACGTGAAAAATGGTTGTAGTGAGGTGGGGTTCAATCTCTTCTCCCAAGTAACAGGCAGTAGACGAGAGGAAAGTTACACCAGGAGAGGTTTAGATTAGATATTAGGAAAAATTTCTTCACCGAAAGAGTTGTCAAGCATTGGAACAGGCTGCCCAGGGAAGTGGCTGAGTTGCCATCCCTGGAGGTATTTAAAAGATGTGTAGATGTGGCACTGAGGGACATGGTTTAGTGGTGGACTTGGCAATGCTAGGTTAAAGGTTGGACCTGGTGATCTTAAAGGTCTTTTCCAACCTAGATTATTCTGTAGTTCATACATGGTTTAAATTCAGGACAACACAGCATAATCCCAAACGTGGTCTGTTCCCCAGGCTCCCTTGGTGATCCTGGAGGAGAATGAAGCAGCTTTGGTTGCTGATCTGGAAAGCTGTGTCCGGAGCTCAGGAATTGTTTGTTGTTTTCTGTTCCCTGGCTCCCAGGCCTGAGGGAGCGTTTGAAATCCCTGCCCCTCTCCAATGGACAGCAGGAGATTGCTGTGGGCTGCAGAGCTCCAAACTGAGTCCTCAAGGTAGACATGATGAACATGGTTAGAAATGGTACAGATGAGCATAAGGTGCCAGTGGCCTTCAGTGTTTATATCAGTTGATTGATCAAAGCTTCCCACATAAAGGGATTCAAACAAGTGTTTCTGACTGCAAAGCTGAGGGTTACCTTGTCAGGGTGAGGAGCATCACTCTCCTATTCCTCCAGCTGTCTGTTGAGGCTGGCTGCTACGCAACTCAGGGTGCGAGGTCAGGGCATTCTGGTGAGGAAGAGGACACCTGTCCTGAAGTCCCCAGAGGGCTCACGCTTTTCATATTATACAGCCAGTTGATTACCAACCCTGCCACTGCTTCAGAGCAGGGAGTGCCACTGGCCACCAAGACAAGTCCAGGTGCTCTTACGTTGTCTTGTAGGGGAGTGAATCTGGAGTTTCTGGCTGCAGAGTGGCCCAGTGTCAAGGTGGGGGTGACACAGTGAGCCGTGCTTGCTTGCCAGCAGAAGCCTAGGTACGTGTAGATGTTGATACACTTGCAATAAAACCTTCATGGTCATCTTCTTAATTCTAACATATGCAGTACAGAGTTAATCTCTTTTTGCCCAAAATGCCAAGCAGGTGGGTTTGCCCGCTTGCTTTTTTCTATGACGCCACTAGAGGCATCAGTGGACAGGATGGAGGGGATTTAGGCAGAGGGGATCCTGCACTTTGGGAGAGAAGGAAATTGAAGGACTGAGAACAGTTACACCCAGGGAAGGCCAAAATTGCTGGAAAAAAGTTTCTCTATAGAAAACCATGAAATTCAGGGTTCCTGTGATTCATCATGGATTATTTTTATGGCCCTGCTTCATTTAATGCAGAAACTGGAAGGTATTGAATGAATCAAGGAGGAAGGTAGGAAGAGAAGGGACTCTCTTGTGTTTGAAGCAGTTCAGTGCTGCTCTGAAAGGCTGTGTTATATATGCCAGTGCCACAGAACTCCTATATTGTGTTAATCAACCTGTTTAAATCTGATTTTTCACAGAAAGGAGAAGCTGGGATCTCAGTTACAGGCATGCTGAGCACTCAAATCTTACAGAGAAGCTGAATGCTTTGGATATGTAAAGCCTGAGTAATGTGAAGAGTTCTAGAAAGTATCAGACTATTTTCTTAGCTAACTGGGCACCAAATCACTAAATATGTGCTATTTTAAGCTCTTTCTGTCTTACATTTCTTCATCTGAAAAGTGCAGATAATACAATTCCCTTCCTATAAGGAGTCTTGTGAAGATAAACTAGTATTTATGATGTGAGAAATTATATCAAGGAAAACTAGAAAAAATCCAAGAAAATTAATCATTCTGTTTACAGAGCATGTTTGAATGGAGTTTGCTAAACTAAAGCATATGGTCACGCACTGAACACTGAGGAGAAAGCCAGATTTTAAGTGTCTGTTCATTGAATAAGCATTGTCTTCCATCTTTTGCATTAAAATGGGCAAAGGTCTTGCAGAAGAGTTTGTATAGGGTCATACAGTTAAGAATGACATCATAGTACATACACATGGAAGGCTATCACTTAATTAGGGCATTCTATACGTTTTTGAATGTGTCTTAAAATATAGCTGAAGTTGCTGTAAGCTACTGTGGTTTTTTTAATGTATTATGCCCTCTTGCTTTTATAGCCTATACCCATTCAGTTTGTTTATGTTCTATGTTGCAGCTCTGTTCCAAACACTGTTCTCTGTTAAACTAATGACTCAAGAGTGAATCAGTACCTATCAATGTATATAGTCTGTGAAATTGTGCCTTAAAATGACTCAAGGTAAACCTAGGGGGAAAAAAAAAAAAAAAACTTATTCTAAATATGTTTTCCTTACCCCGGTAATTGATGATCAAGGATAGTTTGAGTCTATGCCAGGAGTACAAATCGCTGCATAGATGGCTCTCAACTGTGAAATTGGTCAGCCCATCCAAGGTCTACACTGTTTAAAATATTGAGTATTAAATATATTTTCACCTGTGTGTAAAATCTGAATAACAGCATTGTGTTATCTTCCTGTGACTTTTCAAGGCTTTTCACAGACTTATTAATTGCCATTTAGGACTTTGGTAATGCAGATAGAACTGCTGGATTTGTCTTTCTGTTGTGTATGCTTTATTTTTAGTATACATTGCAACAAAAGCTTTTCTGTGCTGGACGTGTATGGTTTTTGTTTGAATGTTTTAGCATTAGCTGTTCAATTTTTGTTAGATTAATGGAGCAGCACTGTTGTAAAGATGTGGTGGTGTAAAGGCACAGCACTGGTCTGCATGAATGCGTAGGGACAGGCTTCTGCTTTAGTTGCTTTTTTGGTGGGGGGGGTGGGGTGTTTGGTTTTCTTTTTTTTCCCCCCCGTTGTGGGGTTTTTGTTTTGGTAGGGTTTTTTTGTGTTGTGTTTTTTTTTTT
>VYXH01006596.1:201244-222187 GCA_013397275.1 Burhinus bistriatus
TTTTCTGTCAGAATCCACGGAAGGGAATATGTGTTGAGTGGCAAGTCTGAAGCAGTCCCCAAAGCAAACCAAGAGGGAGTATCACTTTGCAAGCAGTTTCTGGAATAACTCCAGACCTTAGAGCAAACTGTAAGGCTCCTAACCCGCCCGTCCTGGAGTTAGTCCTTGCAGTTAGCCAGGAGCTTTCAGTCTAGGAACAGACAGCTGACTATGGGTCCGGACAAAAGGAGGGGAAATAGGCGTTGTCCAGAGGGGGAAACTTCTGGAGCTGCACAAGAGTCTTGCTACAAAGGTGCCAGGGGGGTAGAAGCCATGCAACATGGATGTCGGATCACAACAATGTAGGATCTTTGAGAGTCTTTGAATAAAGCCATGAGAAGCAAACCAGGATTCCACCTGTAAATACCTCCAAAGGAGGTGCTGTTGTTAAATCCCCACCTGCTGTCCAAATCTCCTGCAGTACACAGGTGGTTTTATTAATTTAGGGTGTTAGTTTTTCTTTGCCCAATGTAAATAATTTTAATTTGATTTGAAAAAAATATTTCTAAATAGGCAAAAGTCTCTTCAGGTTATAGAAATATCAAAATCAGTGTTTAAAAAAATAGAAGATGGAAACATGTTCTGCTGATGATCATTCCCTCCAGAGACAGAAAAATAACTATGTGCTCTTTTATGCAATATTATTATTTGTGATTAAAAACCAGACCTGGTGTAGTAAGTGCTGTAGTAGGAAGTGGAATATGCAGTCTGTTTTAGTAGAAGCTGATGTTGGAAGGATGTTAGCTGAAGCTAGTCATTAAAGACATGTCTGTGTCAGAAACAAAACTATAGCTCTTAGGGAAACCACCTGGGAATCGTAATTTCATTTACAAGTGTGCTTCAGTGAATTGGTGTTCACGTTAATCCTCTCCAGTAATTCCTCCGTGCTGCATCATATTACCCTACTGGCAGAAGTCAAGATCCTAAATTTCATCCGTTTTTAAGGGATTTACCTATTTAGCTAACAAATGATCCTTAGCCACGTGTTATCAGGAATAGTGAAATTAAATAATTTGGGAACTGGGTATCTAATAGAGAAGGTGTAATATCCCCTGAATCTCAGAAGACCATTGTCATCTCTCATGTATAACTGCTTTGTTCCCGCTCTGATAGCCAGTGTGCCTGGCAGGCTTTGCATGAAGAAATTGGAAGATATATAACAGCCCATTGCAGCTGAGAAAAATCAGCATCTTTCTTGGACTAGATAGCAGTACCAAGGAGAAGGCTCACACCAGGGCTTACAGGGAAAAGCCTGTCTCCAGAATATCCTCGTGTATTGAAAATCAACTTGATGTTTGTTTGGTTTTTTTTTTCTTTTGTACGTGGTACCAGTTATAAAACACCTTGTGGTCTCTTCAAGTGTCAGAACTCATCGGAATGGGTGATAAATGGTGTCTCGTAGATCGGAAAGGTTGCTGCTATGTATCTTCACATAGCTCTCCAGAGCCAGATAAAATGCAGGAAAGACACCGCAGCAGTAATATTCATGCCTTTTTGCCGAGATGGCTCTGTCTCGCAGTGCTGATTAGCATGAGAGCAGGATTTTCAACATAATTCTTTCTTCATTAGGGAGATTTAAGTAATAAAATTCAGCTCTCAGTTCATAGCAACTCAAATATCAATAGATACCTGTAGGAAATGGTGGTCGCTTTCACGAACTTTATAGTGAAGCTAGCAAACCTGGCTTATTCTCCTGTTGGAGTCAAAGCAGTAATGTGAATATATGGTGTCTAGTATCTTTGTGCTTGGATGTCTTGGTCCTATTGCTGCATTAAATGCATTTTTTCTTTCGTTCATTAAAACAGTCCCTTTAAATAGGCCTATGTTTAGCCTATTAAGGGAAGAGCGTCTGCTTTAAAAGTTAGTACATCCCCTTGGAAACCCTTCTGGCAACGTTACCTATGTGGATTTATAGCTAATGCATACTTTCTGATTTGTGCTAAAGTAAAGGATTGATTATTATGATCATTTGTTGAATTGGAAGCCGCCTTGGATGAGACCCAGAATGATACTTGTACTTTGGAAAAGTCCTCCTAATAGCCATAACCACAGATTTCCTCAGTAAATGTGATAAATATTTCTTTTCATTTTCAAGGATAAACATTAAGATCATCG
Organism: Burhinus bistriatus; assembly: GCA_013397275.1. Classification (NCBI taxonomy): domain Eukaryota; kingdom Metazoa; phylum Chordata; class Aves; order Charadriiformes; family Burhinidae; genus Burhinus; species Burhinus bistriatus. The sequence continues at coordinate 203,399 of VYXH01006596.1, forward strand.
GTGCTCTTACAAAATGAAAGTGGGGAAATCATATGTTCTGTAATGGGATCTGTTTGTTAAAATGCCATGGTGTTCTGAAAACTTCAATATGTGCATTTGCCAAATTATTTATAATAGTCACCTGGTGACAAATTTGAGCAGATGTCTTCTTCAATGGCCAGAGGTAAATAAGAACATGTAATTCTTAATTCTGAGCTGTTCATATTTAAAGAGTAACTATGTTTCGCATATTGGAGTTGATGATGCTATGAAAATCCTCTTTTGATAATTCTCCTTATATCATTACAGTAAAGAATGAGAAAACTCTACTTACTTGAAATTTTCTTTTTGCTTTTTGCTTTTTCCCTTTGATCTAGCAAGATATGTTTGCTCAGTCAACCTAGACAATATTTACAGGTTTATAAATGTAAATTTCTATCAGAAGTTGTCGTATTACACTGAAGACCTGTCATGCCTGTGATCTGCGGTAAGAGACACTAAGGAGAAAACACCAAATAGGCATAACTCCTCTGTAAATTGGGAAACAGAGTGGAGTTCTGGTTATAAAAGTTATATCAACAGGTTAATTTCCAGGGGTGCTTGATATTAGCAGAAGAACATGACAATTATTGTTATGAAAGAAAGCTGCCATCCATTTTAATAGATCCCCACACATTATTAAAAGGCATAGGAAAAAAAAAAATCAAAACCAAAAACCCAACAGTAAATATGTATGTAGTTTACAATTGTGGTAGGGTAGGAATCTTAGTCTGTTACTTTGTGAAGCTTCAACTGCTGACAAATACTTCCAAGCAGAAAGTATGTAGTACTGTGGATTTGCCAGTGCTGTTTGCATGAGAAAAAACACGGCCTCAGGCCTTCAGAGGTTTCCCAAAAATTCTGCATTTTTTGTGCTAAAATGTTAATGAGCATTAGTAGCTTATTTCCGTTTCCATTCATCTCCCCTGGGGAAATGAGACTTTTGCAACCACACTGTCTCTGCAGGTAGTGCGATGCAGATGATGACTTCAAAATCAGTTGTCCAACTTAAGCCAGGTTTGACAGAGTTTCCAGTGACTGTGACACTGCAGGCTTTGGGAAAAGAGGAAGTCGAATACAAAGCTTCAGTTTGAACACAGTAATATTAAGACATTGGAGAATTCACATGGGAAAGAGCTGGTGTAAATGCCCCATCATGGACTGGTACATTTACCAATACTTCTCTTGTTCTGACTTTTGTAAATAAAAGGGTAGCAAATGTAGAGGAAAACAAAACAATCCCATCAACAACTTCTGGTTTGTTTCTGTGTCTGATGTGGTTCTAGGAAAATTCACGCTTGCACAGGGAGCCAGTAATAGAGCTGCAAGCAGCATAATGAAAGGTCTTCTGCATTGTTTCTTTTGGAACATATCTTTGCTTCTAACATTGCTCCTGATGTTTGTAAACATTACTCCTATTGTTTGTAGATTTTTCTAGGAAAAAGATAAAAGCTTATTTTTTTAAATGCTTATTTGACTTATAGCTCAGATGATAAGTTCAGGCCAAAAGGCACCTTTTACCTTTCCATTGTCTTTAAAAGTTCTTAAAGAGGTGTGCCCTCAGCATCTTGGTAGTCTTGTTCAGCCTGTGGGTAGGTTCATTCCACAGTATGCACTGGTCCCTGCAGACCACGCTGCCCCATTCTCCATGCCTCTCGGTTCCTTTCAACGGGGAGGAAATTCACAGGCAAATGCCAGCCCAGGAACATTCCTGGATTTCACCACTCTGACATTGTGGTGGGTTGACCCTGACTGGACACCAGGTGCCCACCAAAGCTGCTCTATCACTTCTCTCCTCAGCTGGACAGGGGAGAGAAAATACAACAAAAGACTTGTGGGTCGAGATAAGGACAGGGAGATCACTCACCAATTACCATCACGGGCAAAACAGGCTCGACTTGGGAAAATTAATTTAATTTATTACCAATCCAATCAGAGTGGGGTAATGAGAAATAAAAAACCAAATCTTAAAACACCTTCCCCCCACCCCTCCCTTCTTCCCAGGCTCAATTTCACTCCCAATTTTCTCTACCTTCCCCTCCGGAGTGGCACAGGGGGACGGGGAATGGGGGTTGTGGGCAGTTCATCACATGTTGTCTCTGCTGCTCCTTCCTACTCACACTCTTTCCTTGCTCCAGCATAGGGACCCTTCCATGGGAGAGAATTCGATCTTCTCCAATATGAGCCTTCCATGGGGTGCAGTTCTTCAGGAACAGACTGCTCCAGCATGGGTCACCCATGGGGTCCCAGGTCCTGCCAGGANGTGCAGTTCTTCAGGAACAGACTGCTCCAGCATGGGTCACCCATGGGGTCCCAGGTCCTGCCAGGAGCCTGCTCCAGTTCAGGCTTTCCTTGGGGTCACAGCCTCCATCGGGTGCATCCATCTGCTCCCACGTGGGGTCCTCTATAACTGCAGGTGGATATCTACTCCACCATGGACCTCCATGGGCTGCAGAGGGACAGCCTGCCTCGCCATGGTCTTCACCACGGGCTGCAGGGGAATCTCTGCTCTGGTGCCTGGAGCACCTCCTCCCCCTCCTCATTGACCTTGGTGTCTGCAGAGTTGTTGCTCTCATATATTCTCACTCCTCTCTTCTGGCTGCTGCCACACAGGGTTTTTTTCCCCTGTCTTAAATACATTGTACCAGAGGTGCTGCTACCATCACTGATGGGCTAGGCCTTGGCCAGCGGTGAGTCTCTCTTGGAGCCAACTGGCCTTGGCTCTATTGGACACTGGGGAAGCTTCTAGCAGCTTCTCACAGAAGCACCCCCTGTAGCGCCCCCGCTACCAAAACCTCGCCACACAAACCCAATACAGACCTAGTCTATGAATGCTGTCCCTTGAGTTGACCTTCTTCATCATAAGAAGAAAGATGATCTCTACCAGTATTTGTCTCAATTCAAATGTCTTTTGTAGTGGCTTACAAATGTATGAAGCCATTTCTTCTTCTTGCAGTTATTACCATATTCACATCTGTACCTCCCTTAATTGCGTTGGATGCAGAAATATCTCTTAATAGAATGAGCACCAGATTTTTCAGTGTCACTGCAGTCCCATCCATCAAGAACTTTATCCATCATCTAATTGTATTAACCTTGAATGATTTCACTAGTTCAGCAGAACACAAAAGAAAAAAGCCTTTACCAGTTCTGTCTGTATTCTTTAAATGTAGAAACAGCTCAAATATATAGGCAAATAAGCACAGAGCCAGCCAGTCATATGTTGCTACCTAGAGTAATTTTATTGGATTTTAATATTGATTTCTGTTTCATTAGACTGAGATTTACAGTGGGCAACAAAAAAAATCATGTTTTTCGGGACTGCTGTTGACCTTGACCTGAAACATATTTTCAGAATCTATCACAATGCTCTCGTATAGAAGATATTAAACAAGGGAACTTTTGCAGCATGTGTTTCCTTGATAACATACAAGGCTGATAAGTCCGTGCAGAAAGCAGTACAGTGTCCACCAGCTTCTTTTTCACTTTCAATGCATTTCTCAGGATAGAATCAATGACACTTCCAGCTCCAACATCATCCAGCCACTTCAAATTTACAAGAAATTTAGAAGAAAACATCATGAAAGCTGCTGGACATAAGAAGAATTGGTGACTCTTCCTTGTATAAAAGACAGAAATGCATTATTTGGGGCACAGACTTGGAGGACAGAATCAAAATTTCATAGAGATTAGGGGGTGGGGGTGGTGAAGATTAGGTGGTGGTGTCTGTCTTACGATTCCAGAAGTATGTTGCCTTATGATGTAGGTCATCGTAGTCTGGTTTTGAAACTAAATGATCTTTTCAGACGATTCTATTCCTTTGTAAAAACACATCCTATCTTCAGATTTTGCTGAAAACTTTGTATGCGTTTTCTAAAGAGCTTGTTTAAAAAAACTAAGCAAGCCATTAATAGGACTTTTAGAGGCCTCGAAGCTCTATTTAAATGCTTTATTTCGTAATTTTACCCAGCTTTGATGTAATTATGTGTGCAAAAACGTTACATACTAAGTCCCTAACTTCACTGAGCGTGAGCGACACCTTTTCTTCCCCTGTTCCAATTAAAACAAACAAACATCTAATTCGGCTCTGGCCTGCAAATCCATCCAGAATGCTGCAAGATGTGATTATCACACAATATTGTAGCGTACAGAAAGTAGTGAATGAATTTTCTTCTCATACACGTAGGCGTACCAACACATGTCACAGCTCAGGACCATTGAGCTCCTGGGGTTATAGCAGGAACATGTTTTGCTATCTGTGCCGTGCTATAATTGCTGATGCTTGTTAGATACAACGGGCAAGGACAACAGTAAAAATTCAGGTCTGTTGTAAGTGCTTGAATCTTATACAAAGGTGCTTTTAAGTAATCTGTTATAGTAGTTATGATGTTTTTCTTTGCAACATTCTCCTTCCATATCGTCTACCTTTGGCTTTGCTGGAGAAGATAGGTTTTACACAAAATGTTTTTAACTTCTTATTTGTGGCTGGTGTTAAGAAAGTAGAACCTGGTATTTGCCATTTAAGTAAAGGCACTGAACCGAATAAATAATTAAATTAAAAATGGAGAGTTATCTAGGCATCAAATTTGTTTAGTAATTTGTCTTCACAGTGCCACTGTGTGTGTATGTATTTTCTGCATGACAGTTGGTTAATCTGTTTCGAGAGCTACTTAATTTTACGAGTTAAGATATAAGGCTGAGCATCTATTAGAAAGTATTTCTTGTGAGGCGCTTCCCTGAGGCTAGTTTCTTATTTAAATGAAGAGCCCTCTAAAGCACAGCAGCTAAGTAAATGTACCTGGGTCTATTTGAAATATTACGCCTCTGTCTGTTACTAAGCAGAGAACGGCACAGAAATGAGACTGAAAACCAGTGTGTGAAAATCAGTATTAATACGGGATTCTTGTTTTCTTCTGTTTTCTTTTGAAGAGGAACTAGTCTTTGTTCTTTTCTCCTTTCACTTTTATTATATCTTTTCTCCTTTTAGGATGCTATTATTTTAGCTATCCCTACATGCATTTAAAATGTCAATTATTTGTAATGTGTTATGATTTTAAAAAGTTGCATGGTTTATGCTTTTCTGGCTGATCAGAGATGGGCTGTTGAGTAATCCTGGTTGAGCATGTAAAAGAAAGAGGAACCAGCAGCTTCTCCTGTCATCGTCTTTATCCTGAATAGGGAAATAATGAAATGAAAAGGCTAAACTAGTGCTCAAGGGTGCAAACGTAACACGAGCAAAGGGTGCAGCAGCTGAAGGACAGCATCGTGGCACGCTGAGTCCAACTCTGGGGTGCCTTGTGCATCCAGCCAGGGCCACCCAAGCTTCTCGCAGCTTCTCTCCGTGCAGATACAACTAAAGCCATTGAAACAGGAAGAGCTGCTCCGTGCGAGAGATTAAATTATTTTGTATTTTGATGATATTCTAACCTCCCTGTATTGCAAGCATTTTGGTGCTCAGTACCATTTTGGTGTTCAAAAAGAGCCAGAAATGTGGTGATCCCATTCTGGGGGGGGGAAAAAAAATCACAAAAAAAAAAGTAGACTGTTTTTTGCTTGTCATCTGTATTAAATTCTTAGGTACCCACGATGACTGCAAGACAACAGAAGATCCGATGGGTTAAGAGACGATGTTGAACAGCTGAGTAGGGGAGAAAAATGCATGATACCTCTGAATTCTCTGTCTATGGAGGATTAATTACCAAAATGCTTAAAGAAAGAAACTCCTTTTTGAAGAAGCACGGGTTTTTCTATCAATACATCTCGAGTCTAGATAAAAATAAATGTGTGTGGTGGAAAGATGGAATGGGTGAGGGTCAATGTCTTCGGTTCATAACATCTGCTAGAAGTAAAAAGATAACCATTTTTTTAAAAAAGTATCCTTGGTAGCTGACCTCTAAGCCTATTTTTAGACTATTTTTATTCATTTTTATTTTCTGACAGGTGACAGTTAAAAAGCCATCTTATTTCCTACTGAAACATTTTATTCCCTTTCAGTTTGCTTTCTGGAGTCTTAAAATGACAAAGCTATTCCTAGTCCTGTCCTTGTGGCATTTAAACAAAATTGAACAAAATGTGTACACTATCTGAACAGGAGCTGCAAGAAAGGACAGTCATAAGGAGAAGTGTGTTTGTGTAAAATTGTTTGAGCTATGATATTGCTTTGCCTTGCATAACTAAATGCAAATATTGCATTTAAAGAAAAATGCTAAAGGGAGCCACGAAGACTGGAGAATAACTGAAAAAGAAAGAGTACATGGGTAAAAACCAGCAGAGTATCTAAAAGGTGGATTCTCGTGGGGCATGTGTGACAGCAATGATGAAAAAATATAAAATGGAGCAATATATGCAGGAGAGGACAGGAAAAGAGAAAGTCATAGATTAAGGGAATGATAGAAAAACTGGAATAAAAGAGCAACAGAAAGATGAAGGAAAAAAAAGATTTGAAATAAGATAAAATTGAGCTATAAGAAGCTAAATGGGGAATTAAAGCAATAAGAAAATAAAATCCAGAGTTGGGGTAAACTGGTGTCTGGCAGCTGATGTTTAAGAAATATTGAACATTTTATGTAAACTTTCTCAAATAAACTGGTAATCTTGTGGTACTAATATCACTTAAGCTTGCAAAAATTTTTGCTTTCAGGGAAAGCACCACAAAAACTAACTTTCTGGACAACCCCAGCAATTTTGAGTTTTCATAAATAAAAGGCTAAAAGCAATTAATGGAAACTGGTAGAGTTCCCACAACTTCTCTCAAGCAATTATTTTACGATTTAAGAAAGCTGTCAATATAACTTCAGAGCTCAGCTTCAGTCTTTGTCTTTTACTCAGTTAATTGCAAATCCGTGGGCTAATGTAAAGCAACTCTTTCAGTATTAGCTTTTGTCCCTTACAAAACTGTCTCCAAGTCCCTTCATGAGCTGTTGTTTAGCTGAATTGCATATGTATTTAAAACTATATTTTTAGACATTTCTTTTACTTCCCCAGTCATCTTGTGGCTCTGCTGTGGTTCTTTTCTGGCCTCTTTGCAGTTTTTCCTTCTTTCCTCTACGCTATGCAAAACTGAGATGGTTGACTTTTATGTGGACACCATGGTGTGTTATCACAATAGAAACAATGACTGTCGTATCTTTATCTGTGTTGTCTCCAACTTGTGATATTTAATGTGAAGGTAAGAATTAAGCAGAGGTAATCAAGGTGTGATCTGATCTGGGATTATTTTTTTTGTTTGTTTGTGGGGTTTTGGAGGTTTTTTGGTTTTTGTTTTTTTTTTTTCTTTCTTTTTTTTTGAGGGGGTCTCTGGCACAATGGAAGCATTTCCCCCCCGCAAAATATGTGTTTGCACACACCTTTATAGAGGGCACAGTCCCCAGATTTGTTCACATAGGCTTCCAGTACTTGCAGCCAGATGGACAAGCTGGCGGGCTTTTGTAGCAAGCCCCGTGCTGCTCCACTGCTTCTGCTAGCTTGGACGTAGGCGATGGTTGTGTTGCAGCTTGCCAGCGGATGCTTTAAACGTTCACCCATGGAATACGCTCAGGCAGCGATGTCGGCAAGCCCCGGGGCTGGCTGCGCACCGGGCCCTCGCAGACCATGGGGGGAAAAGGGGACGTGTGGGTCCCAGAGCCCTGATCCCCCAGGATCTGGCAGCTCCTCAGCCCTCTGCTTCCAGGCTACAGCATATGGGCAGGGAGGGCTCAAAGTGGCGGGAAAGAGGCAGAAGGCAAAGGCAGATCAAGAGCTTAAATTAGGTAAATCAGTATTTTTAAACTTTTTTTTATAAACTGCAGCCCATACAGTTAAAGGTCTGTGATCCCCTCCATGCCCCAAGAGAGATGTAGTTTGCTATGCTGAACTGTTATCATTTAGTTACAGGCGTGTCCAGCATGCATATCCAAGTAAGATGCTGCAATCCTCATCCATGGAAAAGAAGTTGGCAGGTAGTTGAAACAATTTGCTGTCAATAAACGGGGATTGTTGGACAGCAAACCTCATTTTCAGACAGCTATCAAATATTCTACTGAGAGAACAGTGCAGCAACTAAACCTTGGTTACTGCAGGTTTACAATTAATTTTGTTCAGTGGGATTTGTGTATCACTTCAAGAGTCCTGCACTGGGCAGAGTGTTGCATGACTTTCTGTGCTGATTTCGGGTTGGGTTTGTATGACCATGCAAGTGTCCCCTAATTCCAGTTCATCAGTATTAAAGTTGCAGAAACGCTCCTTGTTCTTTTTACTGCGAGTTCAGCTCCAGTCATGCTGTGATCTAAAAAGAGATTAAACTGCCACCTCTATTGAAGGAATGCAAGTAGGTCATTCCTATCTGAGTAACCTGATTTTGGCTGTACTAAGCCCAGAGCTGAGATCTGCCCCTGTCCTTGGTGGTGGCTGACACAGGTGTTTTAGGCAGCGTCTGAGGGTAGGATGGACAGGTAGTGATATTTCTTCAGAATACTTTGCTTTCAGCACATCACAACTCAGAGATTTCATAAATTACAGGAGATGACGTGATACTCAATAGCTGTCAATGGATTTTTCTTCCATACGCTTGTCCAGTCATTTTGTGAACCAAGGTGAGCATTGCACGTTCTGTGGGAAGAAATAACATAGCCTAACAGCAAGACGTGTGGAGAAATATCTTCTGTTCAAATCTGTCATGTGATACCATGTTTTGATGCACCTTAACCCTTGTATAGGAGGGCAGTGAACAAGCATTACCTATTCAGCAGCTCCATACCATTCCAGATTTCTTAGATTTGTTTCCTGTCCCACACCAGCTTTCTTTTCCAGGTTCAGGAATGTCAGTGTATACAGTCTGTGTCCTCTTCTGCACTATTTCCTATTTTGCTTAGTTTCAGTTACTGTACTTACTGGGTTTTGTATTCATTCCCCCAGTACTTCTTAACAGTTGATATGTTTGTTGGGTCTCTCTCTGAAATCCTAACCTTGAGATCTCATTCCTCAGTGGTGATAACTATTTCAGAGCCAACCACCACATACTTTTTTTTTTTTTCTTTAAATGTATCACTTCACTTTCATTTATTTTTGATTTTGTCTTTCTTACCATTCAGTGTCTTGAAGTTCTTCTACAACATATCGAGTTGGCCTTTGTCTTTGCTCCATGGAATAATTTATATTCTCCATCACCATTGTTATTGCACTGTTGATTCCCTCATCCAGATAGAACTTGCCCCCTTCTGATTTTTTTTTTCTTTTCTTTTTTGCTGATGCAGCTGTAAATATGCAAGAGAAAATAAAATTGAGATCTCTCTGTCTTGAACAGGCTTCCTAAAGCCTCATGCAAATTTGGCTCAAGCCTGTGGCTGAACCTTGACAGCTCTAGAGATACCAGCTTCACCTTCTCCTATCACTGACAAGGCTGTTCCACCTGCCTGCCAAAGAGAAATTATCTGCCTAAATGAGGCACAGCAGAGACAAGAGGAGATACTGCAAAGGCAATTAGCGGGAGAGGTATTAAGATCAGAAAGCACAGAAGAGGCAGATGCTGCAAACTTACCAGCAAAGTTACAAGGAATAGCGAGTGTTTCGAACAAGTTACTTCAGATTAACTGATAGCTCATAGATTAGTGGCTGTAAATTTCTTGCCCAGTCCCTGAAATTATTATGGGTGTAGTAAACAGCTTAAATTTGATCCTTTAAAAGCACTTCTGTGCTGATATGTCTAACACATTCACTTAACAACCTTTTATGTCATGGTGTTTGCTCTAACTTTTTTCCCGCTTCCAGACTCTAGGTACAGCTCATTAAATACACCTGTGGCAATACAACTCCTAAATATTTTGTCATTCAAGATGTGTCTCCCTGGTATTAAATTAGTGCTCACTCCCTAGAGTGTTTGTTTTCTCTATTAACAAAGTAGCCACAAACATGCTTTTCAAAGAAGTATTACAAGGAGCTCTGCTGGTTAGAGCTTGCTCACCAAATGGACGTTGTATACTGGGAGGAATGGTTTCAAAAAAGAAATGATCCATTTCCCTGGAATCGGAAATTTTCATATACCAGTTTCTCATTCACAAAGAGCAACTGAATACTTCTAGCCCACATATTATTTATGTAGCTTATTTTTCTGGAGGATCAGCAGGAAGATTACTTGTACTGAAGTAAAATAGCCATTTAAAGCGATGTTTGGTTTAACAGTTAACTTACTGATTAATCATTGAACATTTAAGTGTTCACTTTCAAGGTCAGATGAAGTCTGTTGCTTCCAAAAGTAGCCATTAATATGTAATATGCTTTAGTAACTGTTATTAATTATGTAGCCTGTGCTTATCTCTACAGTTTTGAATAACATGTTATATTCGGCCAAATGAACACATGATTTATAGATCGGTAAAGACCCCTATCACTCTATCTCAAAGGAAGCCAGACACTGCACTAACTTGGAATATGCGAAGTGTGGTGGATTGACTTAGCTGACAATTTAAGTACGGTCTGTCATCAAGTATAGCAGCTGTACTTTACATGTCATTGAAAGTATTGTTATAATGGGAAAACACCGTAGAACATATTACATCTCCACTCAGGGTCTATTTTTTCTGTAAGCTTTAATGTTTTGTGGGTTGGGGGTTTTTTTGTTTCTTTGTTTTGTTTTTCCCTAAGCTACTCAAAACCAATTTAGTTTGAAAAAGAATGCTTAGTAAGTTTAAGAAAATTACCAAGGTTTCATTTTGGTGAAGAAATCACATACTCATGTGTCACAAAGCCCTAGGGTCTAGTAGGTCAGGATCCCTTCCTGATCAAACTCTTCTGATGATCTTTTTCTGTCAAATCCAGGTGGTTCTGTTTAAAGTTGTTGCTTTCTTCTGTTAGATTCTGGGTATTCCTAATTCCCCAAACTCTGCCAGTTACTTTTGTACCTTTAGAAATAATCTTATGAATATGAAAAAACCAGAATATCGTGAAAAGATTGATTATACAAGTTAATAACCTAAGAAAACTTACGCGAAGCTTTTAAAATAAAACCTGTTAATTAATTGTATGTGCCTGAACAGATGTAAGAGTATTTGAGCTCCTTAACCAGGGCAGTAGTTTAGCATCCATAGTGGAGTATTTAATAGCATTTGCTTGATGTTATTGTAGATTTTCCAGTATTTAGTCATTCTTCAAAATGGATTGTATCTATCTTATTCAATGATGCCTTTAAAATTAGTAAGTTCAGCTGTACTAATTACATCTTCAGTTTTTAAGGGCCAAAATCCTCCCCTGGTGGCAGCTGTGTCTTCTAAAACCAGAAGAGAAGAAATACACAGTTTTCCTAACAAAGGCTTTAAACTTGTCTTTGCTAGGACTGCTGGCAGCAGCCAAGTGTATTCCCAGAATATGCCATTAAGACTTTGCAGCAGGTGACATACAGCCAAGGTACCAAATCCTACAGGTAGCGTTTAGCTCCCAACAGCCAGTTCTCAACTGTGCTGCTTTGTGTGTCAACCACAAAACGCGTGTTGTCTTTCTGAAGCCTGACTAAGCAGCTTTGGCTATTACAAAGGCTTCGCTGTGTGTTTTAATTTGCATAGATTAGCCTTTCTCCTTTTTTATTGCATTGACTAATCAGGAGAATTTCTTAGCCCAGACGTGTTTATAACCTTGTATGATCGTGTTTGGCTACATAGATAAAATATCCTCTCATTTGCCTGATTATTGCATGAAAACAGTACTCTTAGAAAGCTAAAACACTAATTTAACAGCCCTTCCCTGCCTCTCTCCCTTGTCTTCCCCTTTTTCCTCCCAGAACCCAATGTCCAAATCCTCACCTCCTTTTTCCACTTCACTTTGGTGAAGTCTTTTGATGGCACAGACGGAACTACTTGGCTCAATTCTCAGGCTCAAAACCAAGTGGAAATATTGAATGTGCATTTGGCAGGGACAGGGTTTGCTGTGGCTGGAGACAGCAGTGCTCAGCAATTGCCCCTTCCCCACGTCGTGCCAGGGGAACAGGGCAATCCAGGCAAGGAGAAGCAGAAGAAGCCACTGAGGGAACAGAGAAAGGGAAAGACAGAGCCATAGTTTACTGCAGAGAAAGTCCTGGGAAGACTGAGGACAATTTTCTGGGTGTTTGAAGGCTTGCCGTAGAGTGGCTTCTGTGGCTGGCTAGTCTCTGCAGCTTCTTCCCAGGCCACGTGCTGGCAGGCAGGAGGAAACACGCAGATGCTGAACTGCTTCTCCATGCTCAAACCACAAACTGCCCTAAGTAGAAAATTAAATACTTCATTTCACATAAAATTCAGTAAAACAATAGGTTGCTGTCTTTTTATTTCAGGAAACAAAGTGATGTCAAAGTGTTACCAAACCTGCAGAAATGCAGCTCTAGCAGTTGACTCACTGAAGTGTACGAATGCCTGATGAAGAAACTCCTGGCCTCTCAATTTTTCGAACAGATGGATAAAAGAATGTAAAGCACAAACTCAGGCCTGAATACTCACTCCAAGTTTTCACTGAAATCTGTATTAGCAGATTTAGGCTTTGATATTTCATATCAAGTGTTTGATACTTCTGTAATGAAAACAGAAAATGTTGTCTTAGGTTCTTATAATAAGGAGCGAAGCTCAGAAATCAGTTATCAGTCAAAAGAAAGGCAAATGTAAGGATGACACATGTAAACCAATCTGGCATCTCAGTTGTGTAAGATTTTCATAAAGCACAACGGATAAACTTCCAACAATGACTACTAGCGCAGTTTTGAGAGATAAGGAAATGCCATTTGAAAATGTGTGATTTTTTCATCTTGTTTGGGAAATGGAAATTTTTTTTCCTAAATGGATTTTTGTGGACATAGAAATCATCTGTGAGCCCAGCAAATAATTAAGACAAAATACTTTGGAAAAGTGCCAACTTTTAAAATTAGGAGATTCACATATATGTGAGTAGATTTGAGGAATTTCCAAAACTGTGATTAAATTTAAAAGGGTTTAACCTTAAATGCAGCTTCAATGCCGTACTTCATTTGCAACTTTCTTTTTTCTTTTATTTCACCAGAAAATGTAAAAGACACTTGCCACTTCGGTGAGTAGTGTACTTACAGCAACTGCCTGAGCAACTAAAAAGAGCAACAGTGACTCTCTTAAGGATGCTGGGGAGATGCTTCTGTCACAGCCTCAGCTTATTAGATCTAACCCCATTACAAACCAGCATTGGCTGCGTGCTCCCAGTGCCATCGTACACAATTCACTTAGTTTCCTTACACAGTCATCTAAACATTGTTCCAAGCAGAGAGAACAGAGTGAACTGTCTTCATAGATGGATGAACGTGCACTCTGATTTATTCTATTGATTCTGCAAAGCCAGCTGTTTGAATTAAACCGAGGACCATGAACTACAGGCCAAGTGGCCGTTGAAGAGCAAGGGGGAATGGCTGATAATTTCAGAAAGAGACAGGTAGAGCTGTCCTTGTGCTTATTCTATCACAGAACCAACAAACAGTCAACATGAAGTGTTTTCCTGCTCTGCCGTACATTTTGAATGTTCCAAATTTCTCACTACCTTATTAAAGAAATACGTGAAAAGCAAGGTCTTGTTTTTCATGTGGGCTTGCTACATTTCTTTCTTTATCACCTGTCCTTACTTGTCTGTTACCTTCTAAATTAAACTATAGGATCATGGTGCCCTGATTTGTATTTGGAATAACTAGAGTGCACTGTAGAAGGGTTAACAGTGGAACTGTAGCATTGTTTGTTGTTTTCCTCTGCTTTTGCCTCTCTCGTTTAATAAGGGGTTAAAGAGCTGATTTGGAACAAAACGCATATTTTACCAGCCCAATGTTTTTCACTTTGTACACTTATTACTTGCTGCACTGGGTTTTCAATTCTAAGTAGGGTATCTTTACACTGTTGAAGCACAAATGCTTCTGTACGTATTCTAGATGAGTGGGAAAGTGTATCGCTGTACCGTACCAGAACACCCCCTAATAGCACTGTTAAGAATGGTTTCCAGAAAATGTTTCCTAATAGCTGTAAAGATCCATTCTTTACCCTTAGCTTCACCTACACTCAAAATCTTTTTGCTAGGACTTGTATGGTATAGTGTCTGATATTATTATTAATCCTTACTCAAAAGATGGCATTATGAGAAGCCAAATGTATAATTTTATATTCATGGCTTTTAACAAAACCAGTCAATTTTTCTGATCTTACTTTTCTGATCTTACTTTCTCGTCTGGTATTATATAAAGCATCTGAGCTTGTCTGGAAAACTGATTTTGTGTGACTTCTTGGTCAGAATAGTAAGGTCTAATTTTGGCTCGGTACGCATTAACTGTGGTTTTCATTAATTCTTGTTACCACTTTTTTAGGGAGATGAGGTAGTGGTTTGTATCTGAATTTGCCCTGCTTTTTGGTTTTTTAGTTTCCTTAGGGTGTTGTGAATTGTGGAGAACTCTGTAATAGCTGGGACATGATAGAATTCAATTTTTTTTAAAATTATGTTTAAATGATAGAAATGAGCACAGCAGTTCAAGAGTGGGGAACTGTCAGCACAGGGTGGATAATCAGTGCTGCATTTAAATTCAGACCCATATTACTAAGACAGTCATAATTTTAAAGTGAGCTTGTTGAAACTTAGTCACCTGACTGTCAGTTTCTACTAAGAAATAACTTCAATAAACACATGTACAGTTTTGCCATTGACCAGTCACTGTGTGTCATCATAAAGTCGAGTAAAGTATTTACGAAGAGAGCTTACCCAGATTTGGAAATCTTTTCCACGTGCTGATTCTTGCAAGTCATTCCATTTAAATCACATGAATAAGTTGCAGAATCAAGCTGTCAGTTTTCTGTTTCACTTTCATTGCTTTAAATTATAAACTGTATTATTATACTGTGACAAGTAAATCAGAAAATCTAAGGCAACACCTCTTAGGGTTGTCTTCAGCTGCTTTTATTTCAGTTTTTTTGCATAAACCTGGCTTGCTTACTTCTCATTCAGCATAAAATAATGTTCGTATTCATAGAAGAAAACTTAGAGAGGACTGTGGGAAGTATTTAACAGTTGTTGAATAGTGAATGGCTTTTCACAAGTTACTGGTTTTAAATTGAAGTAGTTTGAAATGTCATTGAACTCCATTCCTTCAAGCAAAAATATGATAGCCAAGGCTGCCATGACACAGCTATGCTCATCTTAGAAAATATGCAGTCAAGCGTTCTGTATGGTAGCTTTCCTTACGTTCATATTGAAAATTAATTTGCAGTTGTCAAAATAAATGATACAATCACCCAAATAAGTGACACAACTAGTAAATTAGAGTTTGACTATGTTTTTCAGTGAGTGATTCAAAAAAGTCATTTACTTATGATTCACTCATGCAATTACATGATGGCCTGTCAAACCACCTGCCTTTAAAAATGACTCATTAAAATGTAGAGTTATGTCAAATGTATCTCGGTAAACTGCATTCCCAAATGTTTTCATTTTCTGCAATGCATAAGAGAGATGTTCGCTACCTTCCGCGTGGCTAGAAGCAACATCCGATAAGTCTTGTTTCTGTAGTAGTGCCTTGAATACTTTCAGATCTAACTTTGAGTTCCTGCTCACTTCTGGCTGATTTTACACCAAAGGTGGTGTGGCTAAAGTCTTGCTGATGGTTTTTGGGTTTTGGCCCTTTACTGAGTGTGACTTTGCAAAAATGTATTGTGCCAGCATTCTTTTTTTTTTTCCTGTTTTTATCATAACTTTAATCGTGAGTGTGAATAATTAAGAGCAGGATGTCAGACTAGATTTCCACTTGAAAAGGTGTGCCCAGTAATTACACTGATCTCAGATGATAAAAAAGATTAATTACTGTTCTCATCCTGGCTACTGTTGGAATTCTGCTAGAAGGAACAGGAAAAAAAATGCCGAGCAATGAATTAATAGCTCTGTATCCATTCCAGTGCTAGCACTCTCACTCCCTTTAATACTTTGGAGTGTTGTTATCAGTTTTGAAGCCTATATGGACTCTTGAATATTTAAGCACTTTGGAAAAACTACTTAACAAATATAATCTGTGCCACTCAAATCCATTACAGTCTTTTCTCCCCCCCGATTGTGTGAGGCTGATAAATCACATAGGAAAGAAAATAAAATGGCTATCAGGTTTTTTCCTCCACAGCAAATGTGGTATCTTATATGTGGCAGCAGTTGGGTATAATTTAACCTGGAAATTTAAATCCATAAGCAAACATTAATATTGGAAACATCTACAGTGTTTTATCTACCATTTTATGGAGAATAAAACAGGTGCAAAACATGCCCAGGATTTTGTACAAGACTAATTTTATTTGACTAGTTTTTCTCCTTTTACATTAAAACCAAAACCGACAGAACCGCACACTGATTCTACAGTGCCTGTAGGCTACACCTGCAAGTGATCAGCACATTTGAAAATAACGGTTCGGATTCCTTCAGAACGTTTCGTACACATTTCTTAATGTTTGGCACATCTCTCAGTCCTGAACGCGTCAGCTTTAGTAGAAGCCGCTTCTCAACGGTGCAGGAAACGGAGGACGCAGTAAGCAACGGCATGGATGGCAGCTCACGGCTGGCCAGCAGCCCGTGCCCCAGTGCCAAGCTGAATTGCTGCTGCGGCCCTGGAGGTGTCGGTGGGGCCAGAGGGCTGGATGGGGTCGGGGTGATGGTTCACTGAGAGCGTGCGTGTGTGCGCATGCTCCTCGGCAGCGCCGTCGCTCCCTCACTGCATGGCAAACCCCTGCCTTTCAGCAGGCAGCGGTGGGGGGAAGGGACACAGACGTCTTAGTGACCTGACCAAAGTTCTCACCATTTGTGGTAGGTGATTGTCAGCACTGCCTTCCCTCGTCCTTGGGCCGGTACTCATGCTTTTTTGCGTTTTTTGGTATTAACATGACGCTCCTTTAACTCATTTTCTTGATTAATGCAGTGAAACCCTTTGGTCTTCATCCAGATATTTTTATTCATGAAGGCATAGATTACTATTATTTATTAATTATTACAGTATGGCAGATAAGCCCTAACCAAAATTATGGCCCCATTATGCTAGGCAGTGATTCAGCACAAAACCAGAATGTTGCTCTGCCAAATAGTTTTATAGTTCTTACTTTTCTGTTTTATAGAAGGGAGTTAAAGGCAGGGCATGAAGATAAATCTTTTTCAATGTCACATAGGAAGACTGTGACAGAATATGGAATTTAAGACCTTATTAATCTTAGTCCACTGCCTTAACCAGAACATCATTTTCTTTCATTACAGTAGTTAATATTATTTACTTAGTGTAGCTAAGCTTTCTCCCTTGGTTGGTAAGAAACACTATTAAACTATGGTGTAATAATGTCATAAATCTAAAACAATTAACAGTATATTCACCAGGGCAAAGACTTTGTGGTTTTAATATGTAGAGGATGTAAAGACTATTTATTTTTGCTTTAAAGCAAAAATGTGTGTGAACATTACGTGCAAATATTGTATTTGCTCGTGTTTTGCTTTTCCCCTAAAGGAACGAACCAATTACTCCTCTCAAACAGAGCATGACATACTGGAGTAAATGTTAAGACAAAAAATAGCCAAAGTTAAAATGAGTAGTTACGGTAAAAACAAAACAAAAGCCCTCTGTGAATTCAATAAATTTGAAGTTAGACTATAACATGCCAAGAAGAAAATTACAATAGAAATTTTCTGCGATATAAATGATGCTGCTCTGCAAGCAAGGATTATGTACATCGTTCTACGCCATTAGGTTTCATTCACCTTTGAGATTATGGGATTCCCTAAAATCCAAGCGTGGATGTACCCTCCTGTAGGTGTCTGAAAAACAATGCTGTGGCAGTGCAGGGGGAGAGGGAGAAATCTAAGTAAAATAATAATTGATTTTTATTACTTGTAATTTATTTGTAGAAGAGGATGAGGAGATAAATGCTGTTTCTCAGACCTTTTATTTAGTATGCTCCGTGAGCGTCTGTTTTTGCAGAGATCCACGCCGTGTAAATGCATATGGTCTTAGCAATTCAAATGCAGCCCTCGGCTCTGTGAGGTGATAGTGGATTCTTGGGTCCAGTAACGCTCCGTGGCCCAGCTCATGACCTGGGCTCGCATTGCAGGGCTTCGCTATAAAAAGAGATGCTCTCTGCCAGGGCTGGAAGAGAGTTGTAATCTTCTTCAGCAGATCATGAGTTCAGAAGTGCCAAGTTGCAAAAAGTTCAGGTACGTAAACAAGTTTAGAGTGTCTGTAGTTTTGTAGCTCTGGCCTGAAGGCTCTTGCCAGTGGCCACCGGTATGACAGCTGAAGTTCAGTCCCTGCTAAACCTCCCTCATCCAACTTTCATCTCTTCACTACCGCACATTTCTTCCAGTATTTGTGACAGTCAATGTTTCTAAGTATTATTTTGTGACATACTTGATGTCTTTGAGTCTTTCTGCTTCCATAGAGGTGTGGGTAGCAAACTGAGAACAACTGTTCCATAGTTGTTAAGTCAAAAAAAGTTCTGTGTGCTGTGGACTGCATTATAGGAAGTGGCCTTGGTTTAATACATCTGAGATTTTAGCTGATATTAATGGATGTTAGTAAGGAAGCTATGTCTTCCAAGTTGCTAAGTCTCACCGAGGAGACCAGCTCCAGTGAGGTAAGTCCAAGGGGATCAAGGCTAAAAGGACCGGCAAGGAGCTCTTTTTTGGGGCTCTCGAAGCCCGGAGAAGCAGCTAGCTCATGCCGGCACCGGCAGCTTGGGGGAGGGCTGCTGACATGGCAGGGACGGAGCCAGCACCACCCGCGGCCATTCTAAATGTGCTCTTGCTGGTCGCCGCACACCGAGGAAC
>VYXH01006597.1:4296-25158 GCA_013397275.1 Burhinus bistriatus
ACTGCCACTACTCCAATTCCGACAACAAGCACTGCCCACTACTCCAACTCCGACAACAACCACTACCCCTACTCCAACTCCAGCCATGCCCTTACGAGTCGCCCCTGTGACCAGGAAGCAAAAAAGGTCGGTTCATGCCACTTCCCCTTATGACAAAGACCAGCTCAAGTCAGATCGCATGGGAGAGAGTTCTGCTAGCGAATATCCAGGAGAGGGTCCTTCTAAAACAGATAAGGGAAAAGGTCCTTCTCAAGCAGATCAGGGAGAGTCCTTCTCAGGCAGTGTCAACGCAGGAGGAGGAATCAAATGCAGAGATAATCATTGAATCGTTCTCTGTAAAGGACTTGTGAAATATGAGAAAGGACTTTAGTCATCATGAAGGTGAGACACATCACCTGGTTGCTCTGATTCTGGGATAATGGGGCCGATACCATAAACTTAGAAGGTAGAGAAGCTAGGCAGTTGGGAAACCTGGCCATTGATGGAGGTATCGATAAAGTGATTGGGAGAAAGCCAAACACTCTCAGTCTCTGGAGGCGACTGATGTCAGCAGTAAACGGCAGGTTTAAGGACAATATCAAATGCTGCCTGAGCAAATGGACCACCATGGAGAAAGGTATTAAGTACCTGAGAGAACTGGCTGTGTGAGAGGTGATTTATAGTGACTGGCAAGAGATTGTAGACCCTGATGAAATGCCATGCAAATGATCTATGCTGCGGAAGTTTGTACAGAGTGCACCATCAGTATATTCCCACACATTGTCAACAATGATCTGAGGAGGATCTGATGATACACCAACTGTAAATGAAGTGGTTAACAAAGTACGACAGTATGAAGTCTCTCTCATCCCATTATTGTGGCCATGGGAAAAACTGGCTGAGAAAACCAAGAAATTATTTGAAAAACTGTTTGATAAACTGTCCAGGATGGAGACAAGATCCCACTCTTCCCCCTGCATGGACCTACACTGCAGCTGTTATGAGAAGACACCCTCCTACGAGACGGGCTCAAGAGAGATGGAACACGCCATGGGATACCCTGTGGTTTTACATGGGGAGGACATGAGGAAGTGGGATGGACAATCAACCTCAACTCTACAGGCACAAGTACACAAGTTGCAAGAGCATCCTGGAAATGGACTGCAAACTTTTCAAACACACATCATATGTGTATGAGGCTCTGACCCTGTCTCTGATCAGTATTCAAAGATGTTAGAAGGCAGTGACCCTATTAAGTGCATTGCACTTCTGTAAAATAATTTGCTTTCTAAAGCATAGCTGACCTCTGAACAAATGTGGCAATAAGAACTTAAAACATACTCTCAACTTAAGTTTTTCTCCTGAAATTCCAGTGAACTCTAGGGTCTATGTCTTTCCAGAGATATAACCGGAAGACATTCCCACATGTGCAGAACTGTTACCTCAACTTACTTGCACACAAAGTGTTACTCAGTACCAATCTGTTTCCAAAGGGAGGGAGATCTTGTATCCTACACAGAAGACTGATCTTCATTACAAAAGATAAATCATATTGCAAGATGGGTTTTCAAATAATATGAACGATAGTTTTGTTATAACACTGCAAGAGTGTGTACAGTTATAAAGACTTTGATGTCAAGGGGGGCAAGGGGGAGAGTAAATACACTGATTTTGATGTGCTTAGCATTTAAGAAATTGAGTTTCCAAAAGCCGTGGCTTATCCCTTACCAGTAAGGCCAAATCTGATCCCTCTGGGTGGTCATAGCAACTGAAGCCTGGAGCTCTCTCTGACTGTACCTTCACTTCTAGCTTCCAAAACACTTCCTTTTCTATATCAAGCTGTGATCCGATGATTTAATTCCAAACAGGATTACTAAAGAAGTGAGATTATTCATCTAGTGATCTTGCTAGGTCTTCTCTGAACAGGTCTTCCAGCTCTTCCCACTCTCAATGTAGAAATACATACTTATCCTTTCCAGGTCAGGTTTCAGTAATTTTCTGACCTATATGACTTCTGATGAGCATAAACTATGTGTCCCATAGCCTATCCAGCTCAATGAAAATGTCAGTCCTGTGCAGAAATAGGAGAAAATAAATGACGTGTGGTGCTTAGGTGATATGCCATTTTAAGAGACGCGGTATCCTTAAATGCACACTGTACTGTATTCTTAGTGGCTCAGTTTTCTAAACTGGTCATGAACTCCCCCTTTAGCTGGGCCAAATATACTTGGGAAGCTACCAAGTTGCTAGTGCTGTAGCGAACCTTGTTATGTGACTGACTGAGCCCTTATAAATCTGTTTCAGATTTCATCCTGATTACTGCATGCAAATGCTCTTACACCATTCTGTCTAGGACAAAGATTGGAGAGACCACACAGAAGCAATGATCCATTCCTTCCACCTAATTGTTGTTTGTGGTGAAGGGAAAACAGCCAGAGAGGGCATCACTTCTCACAGGATGACAGCCTCAGCTTAGTAATGGCCTTCTCTTAAGACTGATGACTGACTCCAGATGAGGCTCACAGGACTCATCCAAAGTCTATTGCTGTAAATGTCCACAGAAGAGTCCTGGATCTTAGTTCCTAGTAATAAAAAGAAAAAATAATAAAAATGTCAGCAAAATAACCAAAGCCTGTTCAGCATTCTACAGAGGATACTTAAAAGTCCTTCTTGTAGATCAGATGATAGCTTCAGAGAGAACAGGGAGTTTACTAATGAAGGAACAATTGCAGGGTATAGCAAGGGAAATCAGAGAAAGTATAAGCAGTACCTCAGGTAAAAATGGTGTCCATTTTTCTCAAGAAATAAACTGAAACAGTATAACGGAAAATTATAATAGCAGGGTTGGCTCCAGAAGGAAGTTCGGGTGCAACAAAAGTGCATTTTAAGAAGACTGAAGGGAGTTTTGTGTGCCAGGAATTCTACAGTCAACATGGATGATGTTAGGTATAAGGTAGCAGGAGTAGGAAAAGAGAGGGAAACACAACAGCATCTGTTTCAGTGTATGCATTTTGTCATTATAATCCAAAACACAGTTGCTCCAGGGGGAAAGAATAATACTCAAAACTGAACAATAGTGGGAAACCTATCAGGTAATAAATTGTAGTGTGAATGTATGGGAGGAAAGTCAACAGAGTTTTGGAATGACAGAGAAAACCGTTAATAGGCTGTAATTTACAAAGACTATTCTATCTGTAACTTCTGATCTGTAGGGCAATAAAACTTTGTGACAGAGCACAGGTGGAAATATCAGTACCTTTAAAACAGGTTATTGGGTTTTTAATCCTCATTAGTAAAAAGAAGAAAAAAGAATAACCAAAATTATTAAATGCCTTATCAAAACATTTAAGGTTCTCTGTACTTTAACATCTTACTCATAATAGCAGATCAGTTATTTTCATTAAACTAGATTTTAACTGTTATTCTAGAGAAACAAGAAATATTTCACAGCACTTGATCAGATGTTTCAGTACAGGATATTTTTACTGTACCAGGTAAGAAAAGAAGCATCTCTCAGCAACAGTGACCTAAGCACCAAGTCTTCTGAACTGACTTTATTTTTTATATTTAAAAACATTACAGCTTCAGATAAAACCTTAAAAGCTCAATGCAAGAAGGACATTTTATTGTTATTGTTATTATTGACTGGCTGTTAATGAAATAATTCCAAGTACAGGATATTTTGCTGCCATTAATTTCATTCTTGATCTACATTTATTGCTTAAGCTAAAATATTATCTAATAATGTACATTATCACATTCTTGCCTTTTCCTTTTTGTTTTGCTTATGTATGACAAACATTGCTGCTGCCAAGGACAGAATTCTGGCATAACATATAGATGTTACTTGAAAGAAAATATCTTATATATATTTTGATGCATCTGATGAAGCAAATGTTAAGCATACAGAATTCTAGCAACTGTAAGTCAGGGAACAGACAACTGTACCATGGGTATTGTTCGTAAAAGCTGCAGTTTTATTTTACTAAATTATCTATGTTAAAAACAAATCTGTGCCTGGTGTGGAATTTCACTGCATCAAGTGTTACAATATTTTTGTTTTCATTACAAGCAGGAGAATGCATGTAGAACAAGTGTTAAGAAACACGACAATAAATTAGAATATAATTTACAAAAGCAAAAAATAATAATAAAGTAACAGTGTACCACATTAATACAAAGTATAAAATAATAAGCAACTAATCACAATAATAGGTAATTTCAGCCTGTATTATTAAGGATATCTATGTGACATTCACTCATTACAAAGTTCCTAACAAAACAGACCATTTTTGGGTGTATACACCTTGAGGGGTTAATCTGTAGATTTTTCTTTTTGTTTTGATCTTCTTCAACTAATAGTATTGCTCAGTGGAAGTACTGGAACCAGATTGATTTCTGCATTTAGTATTCTACTATTTGATTCTAGGCTTGTCATATTTATAGCCTATACATATAGTTCTATTGTCACTATTTAGGAGTATAACACTATTTAGCTTAGATTATATAGATGGCTACAGTGTAGCAGCAGCAACGAACTGTGCTGTGGAAACCAATTATTTTTCTTTGAATTAGGTTTCATTTTTCAGTCTTAGTCTGAAGCATTGCTTAGTTTGTAAATCCACATACATTCTGTGTTTTGTTCCCTTTAACAATACAATTCAACGTTGCTCCAGGGAGTTCTTTAAATTCCAACCTCAGTGCTGTTATGTTGCAGAGTAAACATCGACTCCCTAGTGTTCTAGCACCAGTAAGAGAGCAAAATGCGTCTTTGGGAACACTCCTTACAATTTTAATGTCCTAAGTGAGGTAAAAAAAAAGATTTCTTTTGAATACATAGAAAACACTTTTCTTGTTAGCTGAAAAGACACATTAGCCGATAAACAAAATCATGCGCTGCAGAAAACTGGACCCTGATACAGAGTCCTCTTGCTTAGAGAATGCCATAGCAACCCCTTTCCCTTTTATCATTTTTTTGACCTAA
Organism: Burhinus bistriatus; assembly: GCA_013397275.1. Classification (NCBI taxonomy): domain Eukaryota; kingdom Metazoa; phylum Chordata; class Aves; order Charadriiformes; family Burhinidae; genus Burhinus; species Burhinus bistriatus. Next base: position 9,260 of record VYXH01006597.1, read on the forward strand.
CCAGGGTATGCTAGCACCAAGGTGTTTTGTCAAAAGGATATAGAAAGTCGATTCACTTAACAGAGAAGGACTACATACTGCCCTTAATCCATATGTGCAACTCCTAAAGGTTGGGGTTTTTTATCTACTGGTGCCAGTTTTAACAGGAGCTGTTTACATGGTGATGAGAGCAGCAGATAAGCATTTGTGAATACATGCAAGCCAACTGAGAATGAATTCCACTGGTCACAGGCATATGGAAGTGGAAGTACTGGCAAGAGGTAGCAAATGACAGGAATTTGATGGTCATGTATACGTGGGCTACACAAAACCCCACAGATAGATAGATTGTCAATATGTTGGGCGGATTTCATAGTATGAGTCCTGTTAACAATATCTATTGTTCCATGTTAATTCACATTAGTAAATAGCGTGCAACACATTTGGCTTGTTATTGGTAAAATACACTGATACACTTCAATTGCATGATATTTTGAAATTATTTTTCACTAAAAAGAGTACTTTTTTAAAAAAGTGCTATTTGAGTTAGAATTTGTAACACATTATTGTTCACATAATTTTAATTGCACTACAACAAAGGAGGCATAGTTGGATACAAAAGCACATTCATCAAGTACCTGCTGCAAACTGCAAGTGTTCAAGTACAATATATTAATATAAACAAGTACCCACTTTCCTTATCTCCTTGTCGAGTCTGTTACTGAAAAACGAAGGGGAAGATGAGCATGACATTAAACTTTTTTATGATAGATTCTTGAATGTGACTTGCCTAAGTAGTTTGGTTTCACAGTTAAAAATGCAAAGTATTTGGTGAATATTAAAAATACAATAATATGAAATAAGTGGAGTATGGCAGCAGAATACTTAAGGCATCTAGCTACTAATCTAGAGGCATGTTTGTTCCATTCTCACACTGAAAGCTGTCCCTAGCTTTAAATATGGTCCAGCTTTAAATATGTAGGTGAAGGTGGCCAGACTTCATTCTAGCCACCCCTTTTCCAGTGTGCCTTTCTCCTGATAGCCCAACAAGCCTCTTGGCTCAAGCACACTTTTGACTTTTCATTTGAACAGAACCTAGATATCTCCACGAGTCTTTTATTCTTTGGTTGTAATCCTTGCCCACTCAGATGTGGTCTCCTGAACTGCACATTCACATATTCTTTCTCATAAACAAATGCCCTTCTGCTATGGTATCAAAGAAGGGAACATCTGGAATCCATTTTAACTTTCAGCTTTGCAAAGGATTGTTGTTATTACACAGTGGGCTTATCTTTTGCACTGGAACTCCTTGGTGTTGGAGAATCAAAAGTAACATGTAAACCAGATCTAGATGTCCACAAAGTTGTATCTTCTTTGTGGCTGGTGTTGTAAACAAAAGTGAGCTGGAGTCAAAGTGGAAGTTCTAAGCAACCTGCATGGTAGTAGTGAAGGAGCTGGCAATACGGTCTTCACCATTATTGGAGTCTGCCTCCTCCATGATATCGAAATATGTTCCCTTTCAGTGGAAATCTCAGCTTCACTTTTACAATGGTAAGATGGCTATAAACCCGCAACACAGATTTCATTTTGTTTCATAGCACACTTGTATTTCATGCACCACTGCAATAACTGTTGCACCTCTTAAAACTAAGTCCCCTCATGGTTGTTCTATTTAGTATAGCTTTATATATGGCTCACAGCAGTGTTCAGGAAATATGGATTACTCCAAAGGGAATTAGGTGGAATGAAGGAAAAATACATGTTGTTTTAATTTCTGCTCCTTAAATAACATGTCCAAGCTCATTTTATAATTTAAATTGTGGTGCTGTGTTGTGAGATAAAATAGTTAACATTTTTAAGCTATGACTTAACATTTTTTTTGATTCTTCTTTACTTCCATAGTAGACCAAGTCATAACAGCTACATTTTAAACAGTTTTAAATAGAAATGGATTCAGTGTCATTGCTAAGTCCATAATAAAAATTATTTTAATGGTCCAAGGAGGTAAACAGACTATTGGATTTAGTCAAAAGAACACAAATGTTCCACAGTAAGCTATTCTATATGTGTTGTGTGGATCTTTCCAATTTGGCATGCCCTCCTTATACTGTGTCCAGCACTTTGGATTAATAAATCCCACTTCACAGAAGTTAAAATAATATTGAAATCCTGTCAGCTGGGGCTGACCAGTGGTTATGTTTTCCACAGGGTAATGCATTTGCAAGGACNTACTATTTGGTACCATGCCTGTGCATTTGTAAGAATACTTAGAATATGCATTGCAGCTAACAGGGTGGAGAAAACAAGTGTTATAAATAAAGGCATCAACAGTGTGAGTTCAGTGACTGGACTGAATGGTGGATTATACTTTAGGCTTGGTTCCATACATCCATGCTGTCTTTTATGCAGGAGGAAAAGCCATTTTTATGCCTGTAATAGACATGTAAGAGCTTTTTTTCATAGTTGTGTTTTCCCTATATTCTGGGTTTACTGCCTCAACAGCCCTTGTCATACTGGCAGGTAACTCTTCCAGGAAGGGAGAACAAGAGCTCAACCACACAGAGGAAGGATTACTTCTTTTCCATCCCACACAGGTTGTATCTAAAGTGACTTGTGGGTGTATGTTACAGGAGCACTGATGGAGTATGCTGTGGTTCTCCTCTGGCTCAGTTTCCTTTCTGTAGAAAGAAGGTGGGAATAGGGAACGGAATAGTTTGGTCCATGCCCAGTTCTTATTCTGATTATAGCTGGAGATACAGCTGTATCTGAGATCTCAATGGTACACTCAGGTTCTACAGCTCAGATGTTGCTACTGCAGATTTGCTTTGCACTGGAGTCGATATTGTGATAGATGCCTGATAGGGGATTTTTAGTTCAAAGCATTTCCACAGTTTCTTCCAGACTGATATTAAAATAGGACTTTGGCAAGGAGCCAAAGATGGCAGAAGATGGAAGAGCTGTATACTTAGAAAAAGCAAAACCCACAACTTTGAATTGCAAAAATGAAGTGGTGGGAAGAATGAAATTAGATTAATTTCTGAGAAAATAATTTTTCTCAAAAGAATGCTGTAAATTTTTACTGGTTTAAGGTTACATTTGATACTGGCTTCCTCCTACAATCTTTCTCAAATTACAACAGCTATAAAGAAAATGTGAATAAAAAGGAGAGAAACTAGCAGTACTTTGACTATTGTCATATTTTGTATTGATTTGATATCTAGAAGTGAAGACTGGAGACCATGATGCTGTTGCTCCAAGGCCTGACAGAACAACAGTCCTTGACTCTGAGATGTCTGTAAGCCAAATATGAAAGACACAACAGACAGACACACCAAACAGGTAGGAAAAGAAAAAAGTAACAATGAAACAAACACAATCATCATGTACAATACTTCAGCTACTCCTATTTCTCTTCCTTCTACGTACGACCTCCTAGTACAATATTTTTGGTCCAGAACAGGTTATGGACAGTGCATTCATGCTGCAAGCATACTGTAGTAGCAAGTTAAGTGCAGATGAGACTTTTTAGTATTTGAACCTAGGAAAGCATTAGTGAGGTTGAACTTCAGGGTCTGTCCGATAATGGAAATGTNTGCTCCAAGGCCTGACAGAACAACAGTCCTTGACTCTGAGATGTCTGTAAGCCAAATATGAAAGACACAACAGACAGACACACCAAACAGGTAGGAAAAGAAAAAAGTAACAATGAAACAAACACAATCATCATGTACAATACTTCAGCTACTCCTATTTCTCTTCCTTCTACGTACGACCTCCTAGTACAATATTTTTGGTCCAGAACAGGTTATGGACAGTGCATTCATGCTGCAAGCATACTGTAGTAGCAAGTTAAGTGCAGATGAGACTTTTTAGTATTTGAACCTAGGAAAGCATTAGTGAGGTTGAACTTCAGGGTCTGTCCGATAATGGAAATGTGCATGCTTCTAGATAGACAAGTAGAGGTCATGAAATGATTTAAATTTTCATTTCATTAACATAGATATAGTGCTTTTGTTGGTTTTTTTTTTACTCCACCTACCCAATATTTTATGTACTACTTTTCTACTTTTTTAATTCTCAATTTGGAAACAGAGTTGGATGTCAGCAGAAAAGACATAGGGGGTAATTAGTTGAAACAGACATATTTCTCTATCAGCAACTGCACATGGTCACTACTTTATTTCAAAAACTCTTCCCAAAAGAGATAAAATATCTTCCAGAAATATTTAAGGTCCTTGTGTTTGTGGAGACTAGGAATATAGGAGAGACAGATGGTGAATTATAAATGAAGTGAGGAAAAAAAAGGTTCACTTGATCTTGATGAAATGTAAAAAGTTCACTCAATCCCCAAAATAACCCTCATATATATTGTATTTAGTTAAATACAGGTAAAGCCACTAACTTCATTTTTGATAAAAGTAGGATTTGATATTATCCCATTTCATATTTCCTTATGTTATTCTTCCTCTTGACTAAAACTGGACCCTGTTCAGCCAATGCCATTTGGACATCAGTGAGACAATATTCTGGAAGTTGCCCACAACTTGTTTTAAAAATCAGTTTTGAAATATATATGGTGGCTGATGAAGTAGCCTAGTATTCATAGGACTGTGGTNCAGATGAGACTTTTTAGTATTTGAACCTAGGAAAGCATTAGTGAGGTTGAACTTCAGGGTCTGTCCGATAATGGAAATGTGCATGCTTCTAGATAGACAAGTAGAGGTCATGAAATGATTTAAATTTTCATTTCATTAACATAGATATAGTGCTTTTGTTGGTTTTTTTTTTACTCCACCTACCCAATATTTTATGTACTACTTTTCTACTTTTTTAATTCTCAATTTGGAAACAGAGTTGGATGTCAGCAGAAAAGACATAGGGGGTAATTAGTTGAAACAGACATATTTCTCTATCAGCAACTGCACATGGTCACTACTTTATTTCAAAAACTCTTCCCAAAAGAGATAAAATATCTTCCAGAAATATTTAAGGTCCTTGTGTTTGTGGAGACTAGGAATATAGGAGAGACAGATGGTGAATTATAAATGAAGTGAGGAAAAAAAAGGTTCACTTGATCTTGATGAAATGTAAAAAGTTCACTCAATCCCCAAAATAACCCTCATATATATTGTATTTAGTTAAATACAGGTAAAGCCACTAACTTCATTTTTGATAAAAGTAGGATTTGATATTATCCCATTTCATATTTCCTTATGTTATTCTTCCTCTTGACTAAAACTGGACCCTGTTCAGCCAATGCCATTTGGACATCAGTGAGACAATATTCTGGAAGTTGCCCACAACTTGTTTTAAAAATCAGTTTTGAAATATATATGGTGGCTGATGAAGTAGCCTAGTATTCATAGGACTGTGGTCGAATAGAAGAGGTTTAGCAGAGCCCTTTTTGTTCCTAGTAACTACTGTTAATAACTTTAAATAATCTGCATGCATTAATCTCTTCTTTCCTGAACTTTGTGTCCAGATCAGACAATATTATGATATTAAGTATCACATTACAGTAATAAAAACACAGAATGTCACTGTGACTTCAGCTAAAGAGACTGCAAAGACATATCACACAAAATACAAGGAAAACTGAAATGACATAAAAATAGATAAAATAGTTTTTCAGGTAACGTTTCAGATGGCCATTAGCAGTCTAGATTCATCAGATATATATACACACACATACACTTAGAGAATAAAATCATTCTGAATACATTTCAAATTGTGTGGTACATGCTGCCTGTAGTTCACTTCCAACAGCAAATGTAATGTTACCCTCATCAGTGGCAGTCTGTCAAAACCTCATCTACAATATTCTAAATCTCCAATGAAGAGTTTAAAGAAAACAAAGAGCTAAAGCAGATGTAAAATATGACAAGATATATTGTAATTTTTACTATTTCTATATTCCAAAAATTTTGACTCTTATTTTATGTAAACAACCTTTACTTTCCCCAAGAAAGTGCTTTTAAACTTTTCTAACATGATCATTATACTGCGGAGTGGCTCAAGCTTTCTCAAAAACATGTATGCACTTATCTTGGGTTACCAAAATTAAATTTTCCAGAAATTGATAGATGGGTCCCATAGGCTGTGAGCACTGGAGTTTGGGGAGTGAAGGGAATCAGGAGGCTTGCTGGAGTTTGAAATGGGAAGGGAATGCCCTCAGCTAGTCTGACCCTGCTGCAAACCAATGACCTGTTGCTTTTGCCCCACAGTGGGGCCCAAAGCACAAGGCAGTGCTACTAGGTGGCATGTGGACAAAGTCTCTGCATGTGAGCAGATATGCTCTGCTATGCACATGGACTCCCAAGGGGCAGAACCCTCTCTCTGAGAGGCCTGACTCCTTCCCTGAAACCCAAATACAGATACACAGTTCACATCCTGGAGAGAGACAGATGCAGGCATACAGGCACAGAATACTTCTTGCACAAATACATCCACAAGAAAATACCAGAACTGAAATACTTCTTGCTTAGAAAGTATTATCTTTCAAAAAATAGTTGTGCTCTTTAGGATTAATTAGTTCTTGAAATCTTAAAAGCTTTCCATCATCTCTAGTATGCTGAAAAAAATATGCCTCCCTATTTAAAGGGTAACGCTTTACTAACACAAGAGATGTCAGCTCCTCTTGTGCCTAAGAGGATTTTTTTTAAGTCAAGTGTAAGCAAAAAATGTGCAATACATGCACATTATTCTGCAAACACTCAGTTTGTGCTTCTTAAATTCAGCATTTAATAGTAGCTTTGAAATGTTTATGAATTAGGTTATACATTTAAGAAATGCTTGCCAAAATATTGAAAAAAATAACTTTAAGACAAATTTTTTGTCTAATTTGGGGATAGGGCACTCAGTATTTCATGGACTGCAACTAGGTTCTTCTGAAAGGATGTAGGTATTTTAAATTGTTAAACGAACTTTGAGATTGCATTTACTTTTGAGCCATTTGAGCCACTTAACCGCTTACAAATAATCAGTGGTTTCCAGTAAATACCTTCTATATGGGACAAAAGCAAACATGGGGTGCTAAGTGGCAATGTGTTGGGAACTGTATCTACTGGAAGAGATTGTGCTATATCTTTTTCCCCTCAATTCTTCCTAGGACTTATTAGCTCAAGCAAAGTACCGTGCTAATGAGGCTGCATGGCTGTCAGTAAGGAGCTGGCTCATGTCTGGCCAACTCAGTGTGCAGGCCAAAGAGCTGAATTCCATCTGGAATACCATGTAAGTGGTTTTCAACATTTTCAATTTGTGGATCCCAAAAATTTTCCAGTGAAGTTGTAGGTCCCTGGAAAACTCTATTGCCAACAGGCTTGCTTTTCATAGTTTCCCTGCAGAGTTCTACTTTAAAGAAGTCCATGGCCACCCAGTGTCCATAGATCACACACAGAAAATCCCTGATTGTATTCATCTATAAGAGATCAGTGTATTTTCCTGATAATATTAAAGAATTACTAACATAATGACTATAAATGAAAACATGACTTTTTCATCTTGAAATTAAGAGGAGATTGAGACTAACCATGCACTTAGAAGTACTTTATTACTTCCTTACTTTGGAGAAAGGCATCTGTGTTTGGAAATAAAATAACTGTTAGCCTTTGAGCTTTAAAGGGCAGAATGTTTCTGTCATGGTTTGAGCCGGAATGGCCCAATCAGACAGAACAACAGATGCTCTCCCCCACCTCTCTTCAAAGAAAGGCAAGAGAGAAAGAGAGACTTATGAGTTTAGAAGGAACTAAACTACTTTAATGAAATATTAATGATAAAATAAAAATAATGAAATATATACAAAACCATATCAAGCTCCCAGGATGACAAACACATCACCAGCAGGCACTGGGGAAGTCCCGGACTGGACTCAGCGATGGATGGGAACTGGATTCCAGATCTGGATTCAGGATCGGGATCAAAGGCAGACAAACAGACAGAGTACGCCTTGTAAGCCAGCCATTGAAGAAAGAGGGCTGACCCTTTGATCCCTCAGCTTTTATACTGAGCATGAGGCAGATGGGATGGAATACCCTGTTGGTCAGTTTTGGGTCACCTGTCCTGTCCGCTCCTCCCCGCAGGTGTGACCCCTCTACGCTTTTCCGCTTCCAACCCTCCAATGGGGCAAGTAACAAAGTTGGCTGGCCTTGGTTGTTATAGCAATAAGGATAAGCAGGAGCCTCTCTGCATCCCATTCCTTGGCATCAACAATAAACGTGGGTCTTAGCACTCTGAGAGTGAACAGTTTTCTGCCCAACATGCTGTTAATTTCAGCAGTTAGAAGAGGCCTAGCTAAAAAATAAAGTTACTGAACAAAATTGGTCCTGTTTTACCTCAAACCAGGAAAGTTTCCTAGATTGATAATAATCACCTAAAGATTACTTAAGAGCATGAAACACAAAAATGGGTATTAAAGTAACCAAATAAAATTCTGTTATGAAGATGCTTTTCAAATGACAACATGGGATGATAAGCCTCTATTTAAAATTTAAACTTCCAAGCAGTAAATTACGGTGCTCATAGTGAATCTTCAGTGCATTTCTGGGAAGATTTTAGTATGCTCCATTTCATTAGAGCAGAGTTTAATGACAAATTTGAACCTATGGCATGAACCTGAATGGATACAGAAGGTATTAAATGAACACCAAATCAGGGAAGACTGTATCATAAATTTGTCTTTTTTTGATTTAAAATCAGATTATTTGTTCCATATAAATAGGATATTAAACTTCGGTGTACTTGGAGAACCCGTGTAAAAGATACTCCATTATATACTGCACAGAGATTAATTACATTAAAAGGAACAGCTTTAGTGACATTGCGAAGTCAAGCACTCAAAATTTAGGGAATACCTGTTTTAAGAGAACTATTATTGCTGTGCAATCTTTATTTTTGGACGTGTGTTTTGGTAATTTTTGATTCCTCTTTCCCTTCCACACAAAATGGAATGTACTCATCTGGTGAGCAACTATTTTAAATTTTTACAATCCATAAGGAAACTTTTTTTTCCTGCCTAGCACTCAAATTGTACTTTGATGACAGAATTTCCTAATAGGTTGGCTTGTACAATTTATGAGTCCAGATCTAGAGCCTTTCATAAACATTAATAAGCTTATTTTGACATTATTATCTAATATATCCTCTAGCAAAAATATGTTATGATGAAGCTATTTAATAGTCTGATTAAATTAGGCTGTATTATGTAAAAAATACTGTAATTATTTCAAACAGGCATTATAAATCCAAGAAATTCAAAGTTAATTAGAAGAAGCTGAAAAGTCAAAGTATAAGATCAGGCTTGTAGCACCATGGAGCTTTAAATCTGTGGTCCCAATCTTTCAATGAACATGCAATCAACTATTTTTGCCACTACATTATCATGTTAACCACTGATGGAGCAGATAACAGTTCAGTGGATGAGAAGTATATCATGCTTCCCCTGCTATGATGGGCATTTCCACTGAACCAATAAAGAGACAGGAAAATTAATGATACAAAATGATAGTATTTTGTCTGTGACTTGGCCTATATATTTTTAAGGGTGTTTTTTTAAACGAAGAACCTGTATTTACGTTTTTATTGACTTCACCTTTGAACTACAATGACTAATTAGAAAATAATTGTAAAAAAATTCATTCACAGTCTGAGATGATGTAATGTAGGCTTTTACTAATAAATTAATGCAATAATACTGACCATGTGTCACTTTACTCTTTCCAGAATAAATTATATTAAGATGGCAAACTTACCTTCTGTGTTGGAAATGGGAGTATTGTCACATTTACTTTCACACTGCTGCATTGATGGAGGTCTAAGTGTTTCTGGACACTCACTGGATGCTTGTCCAGTGTATGAGAGGCACTGTACTGTTCGCATCTGTTGCCCAAGACCACACTGTGCAGAACACTAAAAATAAGAGATAGAAAAGTAAAACAACTTGGATCCAATTTTTAAATGTAAACCAAGATAACAGGAAAGCAATCAGGAACAGTACACATACACAAATTTAAAAAAAGAAAGACAACCATCTGAAGAGATTTGGTTAATACATAAAAAAATTTTCATAAAATAGCTTAGATTTTGGGGTTTTTTTGACAGTATATGCGACCGCTTGTCTTTCAAAGAAAATAAAACACAATGCAATGTTAGCTTCCTGAACAGTTTGGATTTGAGGTATAAGAATATAATTTACACTATTTCATATATCATGTCTGAGTTTAAGTTCATGTTTTCAAGAGAGAAATCATTTACTTTAGAACAAAGAAGAAAAAACAAGGAGAACAAGAATTCAAATCTGCTAGAGCACTTTTTTATGGAAAAAGGAAAGTATCTTTCAAACAAAAATACTTTGCTGTTTCAAAATATTTTTGAATTTCTATAACTAAACAGTGTTTTTAGGACATATCAACTTAAGATAAAGGTGCACCTGGACAACTAGCATAAAAAAAAAGTCAAATAGACTGTAATACCACAAATTATTGTCCCCTGGTTAGTTAAGCTAAGGTGGTTTATTTTCATTAGTGGCAAATTACTCAGCAAACCTAGAAACCGAAATATCAAGCTACTGTTTAATAACAGGCCATTGATCATAATTGAGATGCAAAAACATTATGAAAGAAGGAAATTCAGTATATCCTATTTAGAAACACTGAATAACGGCAGCACCATTCAGCCTGTGCTGTAACAATTTAGATCCCAGTCTGGTAATTAAGCGTATTTTATGTAAAATTATATAGATCTCGAAAGGTTTTTTGGGTGGCTATATATCTTAGTAAAATTTTAATTGGCTTTGTATTTCCATCCTGTTTTTCAACTAAGTTAAATGTGCTTTTAAAATACTAAACCTTGCAACATTGCTGTATCCCAAAATCCCCTTCTAAAAAGTTGTAATAAGGACTATTTAATTTTTTTTAAATTGTCGTGGTTTGGGCCGGTTTGTCCCAATCAGGTGGAACAACAGATGTTCTCCCCCACCTCTCTTCAAAGAAAGGCAGGAGAGAAAGAGAGACTTATGAGTTTAGAAGGAACTAAACTACTTTAATGAAATATTAATAATAAAATAATAAATAGAAAATAATTAAATATATACAAAACCATATCAAGCTCCCAGGATGACAAACACATCACCAGCAGGCACTGGGGAAGTCCCAGATTGGACTCAGTGACAGACNATCGGCCTAAACTACAGCGGATGCGGACTGGAGGTTTACTTTCCTCTTGGCATTGCGCGAATGGAAAAGTTTTTAAAAGATCGCTGCTTTTGCACAGAACAATTCGGTGTTTGAATCCTGGGCCACACTTTGGTGTGCACTGAAAAAATATTTATATAAATGAATAATGAAAATCTCAGTAAAACGTCAATAAATGTCAGAAATGCTATGATGGAAAATAGAATATATTTATGTTCTTATAATTAAACTATAATCACAATTTTCCAGAGATTATAATGATAATTTTAAAATGTTTAGAAACATAAACAAGCTGACTGATGATTGCTTTATTAAGTTAAAGTTTTTATAAGTTTTAATTTGATAAAAGCAGATTTCCTTTGCTATTTATATTTAGGCTATTGTGTTACTATTTACTTTTATATATGAAAAGCCTTTAGTTAGGTTTAAGAAAAGCACTTTGCTGCAAAGTAGAAAGGTCTACCACATGTAACATTATTATGAAACAAACTTGAGTGTGCATTTCAGAAATTAAAAGTAGAACTCTCTGTTCTTAATATGACCTTAGTACAGTCTTTCTCCACCTCACTTACAGACCACTGAGCTACAATGAACACATCTTTCCCCAATAAACATATGGGAAGATAAATGCTTTACTGGATTCCACAGAAACCAGATTATTGGTACAGAGAAATACTGTACCCTCTCCCCTACAATGAATGCTTTTCTTTCCTTCCCTTTCCTATTTAAATTTTAATTCTGTTTTCTCACAGTTTTTGTTTTTCCTCCTTTTACAGCTTGTTCTAACAGCAAGCAGATAATAAAGCAGTAATTTAAAAAGAAGCAGGTCTGAAGACCTCTGCTTTTCCTCCTCTTTCATCATATGGGTTCCCCCTGCCTTATTCCTTTTTTCCTGCTGACTATTAACTGTCATTTACATTAGCATAACTGCAGAATGGAAAAGAGGCAAGTGCTAACAAAATTAGGACCTTCTCCAAATCAGTCCCTCTTTAACACTTGATCAGGAGATTTTGCAAGCACAGTTTTAGAAATCCCTATAGGCATGTTAACCTTTATCCCGTAAGCATATCTGCAGTATTTGAATCAGAATCAATTTCTGATACCATAAATCCTGCACACAGATTATGTTAAACTGGTCAAGAGTGGAACAGCCTTTCATATGAAAGCAGCTGCAGAGACAAAACATTATCTAGTAAATAATACTATGTGGAACTGAAGCAAAATTCAAGAGGTGGCATGCTGAAGACTTTCCACCCATCAAAATAGGTCGTTATATAATTGGGGGGAAAAGAAAAAACCCTAAGATTCATTTTCAGAAAATTACTTGAGTGATCCAAACTTTACTGTTGTATGCCTAATTCTGAAGCATCTCTGCCTAACCAAAAAAGAACAGAAAAGAGACAAGGTTGAAAGGACCCGCCTGCCATTGCAAGAGTACTACAGGGTAGCGATCAGTTCACTTTGTAGAACAGCAGGAGATAGAGAGGCTTGAAACCCCTCAGAGTTGCACAGAGCTGTGTTCTGCACTCTGGGTGTTGCATTCTAAAACCTGAAATATTATAAAAATGCAAAAAAGCAAGCTACCACCAGCCCACTCTTAAAATAGCCAGCTATTGCTGACCTCATATGGAACTCAGTTCATTAGACATGATTGTGGTGGTGCAACCCCCCTGCCACTCTTAGGCCTCTCGGTACTTGGCGTGATTTCCTCCCCACCTGGGCTACATAATAATACAATGACCAGAATGATACATAATGGTCTAACATGAAAGAAAGAAAGGGTGGAGAGCAATGGACTAGAACACTACAGCAACCCCTTAGTGTATCTGGTTCCCATGGCTCCTACTGTTTGAAGGCAGGGAATAACAGACCAGAACACTATGGCAACCCCCTAGTGTACCTGGTTCTCATGGCTCCTACCATTTGAAGCTAATAACTATAATCGATCACTCCTGACAACATATGGACCGTGGTCACAGAGAGGGGGGTACCAGGACCACAAGTCCTAACAAGTCCTGGGCTTGCATAACCGATGGAAAGTACCGGACTATTCCATTGNGGGGAGGTGTGTGTAGGTGTGTGTGCGCGCACACTTATATGCTTTGCTTATATGTATATGCATTAATCTGAGATCTGTGCTTTTGCTCTCATATGTATATGTATTGGTTTGGGATACCTTATAGTAAGTTAGTGTGAATCTTGTCATCTTCAAATCTGTAATCAAGTCGCTGTTCAGTTATTTAGTTAAATCCCTTTGTAAACCTTTAAATCAGTTAATGATTAAGTGCTGCTAAAATTCAACCTCTTGATCTACCTCAAATCACTAATAAAATTTGAACTGCTGCTAAATCATAACTGTGTCAAATACTTCCATCCGTGACAATGCTCTAAGAATGCCTTCTAAATTGAGGCCTTTGGAGAGGATACGAGGAGAAACATCTAGCGTGTGAATCACTGTGTGGCTTTGGCAAGAGGTTGGCACTCAGCTACTCTTATGTGTCAAGACAGGTAAGTAGAACTTCCAATAACCAGTGAATAAATATCAAACCCCAATGTGCCTATGGAGTTTCATAATCTCTAGAATGTGGTAGCAAATAAGCAAGAGTTTGAGGACCAAAATTTGAGTTTAGGTGCATCCATTTTCTAGTCCTGCTTGAAGACACATTCTTTTATCTATGTCTAAGCTGCCATTTGAGAAAAATCTTTCAGCTACTGCTACCAGAAGAAAATAACATCCCTTAAGAAAACCACTTTTTTGGAGTCATAGTCAAAATTCCACTAAATAAGATGGACTACACCCTGTTCCCAGAAATGAAAGTGAAGTAAGGAAATAGGTTGTCTACAATAACACTGAATCACCATCAGTAGAATTTAACAAAAAATTTATGTCTCCAAAGCAAATGAAAGACAGAATACACAGACAAAAAAACCCCAGGAAACAGTGTCTCCCATTACCACATGCTTCTAGAATTTTTGACTCACTCAGTGGAAGTCCTGACTAACAATAATATGAATGCAAAGTAAATGTGCTTGTCTGATAAGGCTCTTCCCAAGAAATCCTTAGATTATCTTTTGTTGGTTTATATTTTATTATGTGTAAAAATATAAAAGAAGCAATTTACAGTGGGCAGAATAATTCAGGCAAAGCTCAACTATTGCAAAGCGTAAAAAATTTTATGGAAAAACTGATGTTACCTGAGAATGACTACATTCTGCTAGGCAAGCCACTGTTAGCTTTAATTAGTATTTGATGTAACCACTTTTACATTCTCCTAAAAACATTATTTAATCTCTATGTTTAGAAAATGTTTTTGTTTCTCTGACCAAAAAGATACAGAATATCTTGCTAATTATCATTGAAGACTAAAAAAATGTATAACTATATTGATGCTCAAGTGCATTAGTATATAAAAGTTCTAAAACTGCTTAATTTGTATCAAGTATTGCTTGTTTTGACTATAAAAACAAAGCGTTAGAACTTGCATTCCAGAGAAAAGTAGCAAAATTTGCCATTGGCTTCAATGGAAGAAGTATTCAACTCTCACATTTTGAGTTCACTCTTGTTTTCATTTTCATGCTTCCTTCAGAAAATCATATAAATACATACATATATATAAATGTTTGTATGCATACTACTATAGGGATTTAAATACACTATATTTCTGAGAACACTGAACAGGAAAAAAAGCCATTTTTCTTATTGTATTAAAATGGTATCACCAGTCAAGACACTCTGCCAAGCTACATCAGGTAAAATTCATACCAGAAAGAAGTCAGCACTTTTTCACAATCCTGATGAAATACCACCACAACCAGAAGCTTAGCAGAGCTTTAATCTTTAGATTAGAACATTTTTGTTCAAAATTATAACACATTTCTATTGTATAAAAGCCTGGTTGTGAAGGCCTTTAAAAGCTGTTCAAGCTTCTTATGAGGCTGGAAATGTTGATGGATCTAAGGATGATGTATTAGTGAGTAAATAGAGGAGGTAGCTAAAGAGGAATAGTATATAGTAAACATATATTTATGGTTCTGTAAATTGTCACATGGATACTATTATTTGTTAGTACTGAGATGATGCCAAGATATTACAATCAGAAATAAAGTATCATGATAACACACACAAAGAACTTACAAACTATCAATGCCATGGACATGGTATGAAAGAGTCTTCAACTGAACATCCCTTTATACTCATCCATTCCTTCCTTTCTACTCTTTCCAAGTGAGAGTCATTTCCAAAGGGCTGGAATACACTAACTTTTCAAGTAGGGACAAGGCCCATTAAAAACCTTTTTCTGCCTTGATTATGGTACCCTACTTCTTGTGTGAAATGCTGGCTAACAGTGGGGTTAAAAAAAAGAAATAAATTGTTCTGCATGTAGACCAAGGCACATTTTAAGATTCAGCTGCGACCACATGGAGACCCAGTGCTGGAGCAGGCTCCTGGCAGGACCTGTGAACCCATGGAGAGAGGAGCCCATGCTGGAGCAGGTTTGCTGGCAGGACTTGTGACCCACGCTGGAGCAGTCCATTCCTGAAGGACTGCAGCCCATGGGAAGGACCCACGTTGGAGAAGTTCGTGGAGGACTGTCTCCTCTGGGAGGGACCCCATGCTGGAGCAGGGGAAGAGTGCGAGGAGGAAGGAGTGGCAGAGATGACGTGTGATGAACTGACCGCAACTCCCCTTCCCTGGCCCCTGCGCCACTCAGGGGGGAGGAGGTAGAGAATATG
>VYXH01006597.1:28083-38837 GCA_013397275.1 Burhinus bistriatus
GTCAGCAGGAGTGCACCTGGAGTGCAGGGTAAAGGAAAAATAGCCACTCCATCCAGGGAGCTAGATTCATCGAGGGCCCAATGTAAATGCCTGTATGCAAATGCACATAGCATGGATAACAAACAAGGAGCTAGAGACGTGTGCACGCCTGCAAGACTACGATATAATTGGCATCATGGAGACATAGTGGGATGGCTCCTATGACTGGAGTGTGGAAAAGGAGGGATACAGACGGGGGAGGTGATTCTGCCCCTCTACTCCACTCTCGTGAGACCCCACCTGGAATACTGTGTCCAGCTCTGGAGCCCCCAACATAAGAAGGACATGGACCTGTTGGAGTGGGTCCAGAGGAGGGCCACGAAGATGATCAGAGGATTAGAGCACCTCTGCTATGAGGACAGGCTGAGAGAGTTGGGATTGTTCAGCCTGGAGAAGAGAAGGCTCCGGGGAGACCTTATAACAGCCTTCCAGTAGCTGAAAGGGGCCTACAAGAAAGCTGGAGAGGGACTTGTTTACAAGGGCATGTAGTGATAGGACGAGGGGTAATGGCTTCAAACTGGAAGAGGGTAGATTTAGAATAGATACTAGGAAGAAATTTTTCACTGTGAGGGTGGTGAGACACTGGAACAGGATGCCCAGGGAATCTGTGGAGGCTCCATCCCTGAAAGTGTTCAAGGCCAGGTTGGATGAGGCTTTGAGCAACCAGGTCTAGTAGTAGGTGTCCCTTCCCATGGCAGGGGTGTTGGAACTAGATGATCTTTACAGTCCCTTCCAACTCTAACTGTTCTATGATTCTGTGATGAAATAATAACTGGAAAGGAAGAGGAGCTATGTCAGATAACAGAAGCAAACTGGTATAAACTGGCATGGAACTAGAACATTAGAACACGTTGAAATTCAAAGACTAAAGTTCAGGAATAATTTTCCAAGAAGCAGTAGGACAAAACCCCAAATTAACTAATTTTAAACCAAACATTTTTGCACTCTGATTTGCATGTAATGCAGTCCCATTCGAATGTATCGCAGATCAATCTATCTTCTTTCAGCTGCATTGTTTCACATCCTTCAAATTTAATACTTGAATCAGTATAAGGTCACAATTTGGCTTATACTATAAGAGATATCACCATATTTAACAAAACATGATCTTTCTTTAATAAAGAGAATACCAATGTCCAGGTCTGTTGCTATGAAAGGTGATGCTTTACATCAGCATGGTTACTTCAGAAAAAAACTAGCAGATTATTCTGGCTTCTGATACTGTAAACCCATCATCTCTACTCTCCAGCTATTTGCCATGTCAGGAAGCAATGGAAATGTAAATTGCTTTTTTCTTTAAGACAATTATCTTATACCAAATGGCTATTCTGGAGGGGGGGCAAATTTGTTGGGGTTTTGTTGTTTGGGGTTTTTTTTATTATTACTTTACTATTCTAATTTTTACTTTACTATTTTTCTATTATGATTAATAAAAACAGGTCATAATCATTTGACAAAACAACAGAACTGACAACACAGAAGAAAAAAAAGAAGTATGAATGACAAAAACCTGCTTCAATACTCTAAATCTATCAGGTTTTGAATTTCTTTTTAATCCTTTACTTAGCAAGCAGCAATAGAAGATGTACTAATATTCAGTGGTCAGAGCTCTTGTCTTCACTATTGCCAATAAGCTAACAAAGCAAAATTTCCTTACTTCTGACCAGTCCAAAGCAACCCACTGTGGGGGACAGGACTGATTGTTACAGGGCTCTTTTTCAATAGGCCGGTGTGTTAAACAGTNAGGGCTTTTTTTTAATAGGCCGGTGTGTTAAACAGTTGGTATTTTCCAGTGTCTCCTCCTCAGAAGGTCCAATCTTTCTGATACAGAGAACGGTTCGTGAACGCATTCCTCCATCACAGGTCTTACTGCATTCTGACCAATCTCCTATAAACCATCTGAATAGAAAAAGTTAGGAGGTTCAGTTAATGCATTTCAGAAACGGAGTAGATAATTGCACAAACTCAGAATCCAAATAAATTAAATTACTAAACCTAAATTATTGTTAACAGTACATAGGTCTTTTCACTGACCATTTTAATTTATGCCTCACTGCAATCATATCTTCCAATAATAATAATACTTTGTATTTTTCTAGAGCAGCAATTTCCAGCCTAGGCTACAGTAGTTAAAAAGGAGTGTTGAGCCTGACAAAACTGCAGCTATTTAAGTAGATTTGTATTGGATTTATATGAAATTATTCCTCTGAAAGTGGTTTGTAACTGGATATGTTTGGGAATCACTGCTGTAGATTAAAGCACAAGTTAAAAGCCAAGATCATTGTCTCTCTAGTATCATTGCAATAAAATAATTTGATCTCAAAATTGGGCTCTCTGAGATTTAATTCTCATCTAATTATGAAACATTTCTAAATTTTTTTATAGAAGGCTATACAGAAATGCAAAATATTCTCATTTATTAGAGTAAGTAAAGTAAACACTAGTAAAACATAATTCATCACATAAAAAAAATGACCTCAAATATTTAAAAAATGTAAAGCACTGCATGATAGCTGCTAGAGGGACCTTCTGAGTGTTTGTGTGTACATAGTAAAAGTCAAGAGCTGTACAGTATATTTAGATTATTTTGTGATGCTGCAGAGATTAAAGCAGCTGTTAATCTGTCTGTAAAGTTATATTAATTTTTTTCTACTGATGAATGGTTAATACAGCTCAATTCACTGGAAATACCTCTTCACATTGTAGATCACATTGGGTCTTCAATATTTCATATGTTGATTTGATACACTCACCCGAATCATCCTTGCAATCACATGCTGCTAACATGCCAAAAATGTCAGGCATGTCAGTCACTGTGGATGTTCCTGGAGGTATGCTTGGAGCTGCCTCATAAGATTTGTCATTTTCTGAAGCCTCTGTCAAAAAGATGTGCTGCTATCCTGTCTTGTATTACAGAATATGTAATATATTCTAATATGAACCTCGATCAATGCAGAGATGCAAACAAATATGCCATATTCTGTCAATATTTTCCCAGTGAAAGAGAATTAATTTGAAATTATTCAGCACCAAACTTATGCTTTTACCACAGTAGGGAGAATTAGAAGCTCTTCACAGCTTTGAGGAGGCTGAAGTGTTAATTTTTAGTTGGTACTAAGATTTGCTCAAATGCATTCTCAGGTACCTTTTATGTTTATACTGTATCTCACATGACAGTACTGTTCATAGGATCCAGAGAGAGTTACCTATATCTTTTCATGAAATCTGGAACTTTAGGAGTTACTTATTGTAATAACAAACAAAATACTGTGAACAAACACAGTCTTTGCTGCTGTTCAGGAGCTTCAAGTATAATGTAACCAGCATTCAGTTAGAAGGAGTAATATTTTCACCACAAGTAAAGTGGAATTGTGTTAATTAAGAAAAGGAAATATTTGGCCACTCTGTTTAAAGAGTAAGCCTTACTGGGTGATAAATCTTCCAGCCAAAAGGGTCAAACTTCTTTGGGGAACTATCTCAAAAGATGGTATTTGAACAGTCGCCTTCTAGACTACTTACGGGATCAGGAATCAAGAACCTTTCCATAGGAGTTTGGCACTTTGTATTCACCCTGTGGTCAGCATCAGAATGAAGGCAGATGTGGGCTGAACTGCTCTGACATATTCAAGCAGATGCTGATTAATACACACTACCCACTTTCTGAATCTTGATGACTTGAGTTTCACCATGTTCATCAATGTCCCTGCTGTACTGGATGGAGAATCCAGAAGTGTCCCACTGTGGTACATGGCACAGGAGGAATAAGTGTAGAAGACATTGCTCTGCCATCCTGCAACCTGTCACCAAGCAGTTGATACTCTAGGAAGAAACTGGCTTCATGAAGACCTGTTGGATTTTAATGCATTATAGTATTGTCTCATTCCTCCTGGCGTCCTTCATGCTATAGTTTTACAGTTTCTAAGAGACATTTAAAGGAGACCACGGTATTTCTTTACTGTGCAATATCTACACTTAATCAGTATTAATGATTTTCATGCCCAATTAGAATTAGCTACAGATTATCATGAAACTCGTGATTATCATGAGCTCGTAAATCAATAAACTGTTGTATTATTTGTCTCAAAACATAAGAAGCTGTTGTGCATATGCTGAAATTATTTTCTAGTGCAAAATATCACAGCTGTTTCTAAACAGTTTTTGTAGTAAGATTTTGTAGTAAGATTTCAATTTTGAACAAATGAGCTGATGTGTTTTTAATTATCTTTTCAATATGTAGCATACAGCTACTTTAAAAATAAAACTAGACTTAACCAAGTATGCACCTAATCCTTAAGGCACACAGCATTACTGTACAACACTGAGCATCCTGGAAAGAAAGACTGTTTGACAAAACTATTATCAGTAAATGGTTTGGTCTACTAAGTAGTTTCTATGTTTACCATTTCTCATCTGAACAATTTAACCCAAATTTTAATATACTATACTTAAAAATATGGCAAACATTTAGTATGCAATATAAATATCTATGGGAAAGGTAATCTCCCCTCACCTCAAGATTATTCTGTCATTATTGCCTTAAGAATGGCCCCCAGTTCTTTTCTGAGCCCTATTCACCACACCTGATGCTTCCATCATAAGAAACTGCTTTGCTAGTATCTTTTTACTTACAATGTCTAAGTTGCTTTGTGTAGTTTACACACCACTGTTCTCCAGTCAAATCAGGCCTCCTCTAGGTTGAAGTCTGTATTTTCCACAACTGATTCCAGAGGAACAAGAAGCCATAAACAAAAAACAAAACCAAATATCCTGTCTGATAAGACAGGACCCTAATGCTAGATTAGAATTTTATACCATCTTTGGTCAAACGGATTTATTATATATTACAAAGACTTTTCTATCTATGCAAAACAGATGTCCATCTTAGTGATTAATGACTTACTCAGGTGGGCAAGGCTCAGTGTTGCAGGCTCTTTGGTTTTCTGGAGGCTTACTGTCAGGGTCACAGTAATTGTTTTGTACAATGGAGTTGTCATCCAGCCTTTTACACACCACCTCTTGTTTCTGCGCACCTTGGGATGAAATGAGACACTATTAATTAATCATTCTTGCTCTTCTACTTGTTGAGTTAAAGTGTATTTAACCTATTGATTATTAATCCTACTATCCCCACTTTAATTGGCTGAATGCTCAAGGTGTGTGAATTCCAATTGACAGAATGCCCCCTGACCACACAAAATCATTTTCCTCCAATTTTAGGCCACCCCACTGAGAGAATTTTAAATTGCTGTTGTTTTCTAAAACAAAGGGAATATATTTATAGATTTACTAACAGATTTTTTTTATTTGTATACTGCACAAAATCCTTTTTCTGTCTACCATCCTCTCCTAGTAAAAGGCACTTCAATTTCAAAACAAAACATCGCCAAATAGAATGTGATCACACTTCAATACAGAATTATTGTTTATGTGCTCTGGTTTAAAATAAAACAGCAATACTGGGATACAGTGTTGCATTTTTATACGTCATCCTATAAACATTTTCTTAATTTAAATAGTAGAAGTATTATTCATTCTGAAAGATACAGTCTGTCTCTGTGAATGCTCATTTTGTCTGGCACTCCCAGCTCCTCTTTTACTGTTAACAATCAACAGGGCAGTTCAGAATTGATTATTATTCCCAAAACATAATGACATATCACTGCCAAGGCAACATGAGGTAACACATTAAGCAGATTTTCCAATTTTTTAAAAAACAGGATCTAAAGAAAGGCATTAAAGAATCACTGATGTGACAACAGTGCAGCTCAGAGTTTGTAAACAGTGGTACACATGGCCTCCTCCTCTGTTTTTAGAACAAGCTGTATGATGTTTGCTATCATAAAGACTGTGGATCTGCAATTCATATGCACTTATTGAACATGAGTAGTCATAATACTGAAATAATAGGATTATTTATATGATAAAAGTTGCAAAAAAGCACTAAATCTTTCTTAAAAACAGAAGCAATTATTTAACTTTTTCCAAATTGTGAAGTGCATACAAATAAATACGGATTAAAACATCCTGGCTTCAAATATATGCCAACTTTACTTTGCAGCCCTCTCTTCATTTTAAGACAAGCATTTTATAGGAGGTAGATGTGCAGTAATAAATTAATTGTATAAATATGCTTTTCAGACATTGAACACCCACTAAAAACATGGGATTTTCTTTCACCAAAGACTTGTAGTTCTCTTGCTCGTTTTAAACTAGCTAAACAACTTACCTTGCAATTGTTTTGCTTGTTATTCATTATGGACAAGAATCAAATCTCCTACTTTGGTTCCTAAAATGAGACCTATATGGAATTTAGGTATTTAATTCCAATAGCAAGTCAAGCCTAGCCTCGAGATGCCTTAAGTTTGGTCCACAAGGAATCCTGCTTGGCTATGAACAGAAGTTTCCCAGTCTAAGCACAGAGACATGTGAAATGTCTTTATGATGTTATGTGCAAAGGACCTGGGGAAAATGGTAATCTCCTTTTTCATGAGTCTTGAGGATGGCATGCAGTCCCCCATGAGGCTGCAGATGCAGGAGTAGGTATGATCCCTTCTCACCCTGAGGGGATTCCAATTCCCATGAGCACACCGTAACTTCTGTGACTTAGTGGCTAATTTAGTTAAGGTGGCAAGACTGTGGTTTCTAGTCTGTAGATTATTTCTAGTTTTTATTCAGTTGCAGTCTGATGTAAAATGCCTAAGCCATCTTGAGAGCAGGGATGAAAATCCATACCTGCCTGTGCTAGATGAATGTCTTATTTGATGGTAACAGATTAAGCCCCTTTCTTGTCTTCCTGCCTTTGGCCCCATGAATCTTGCGCATCCCTGGTTGCACTGTGGCCCAGAATGCTTATTAAAAAATCTTCCCTTTCCCTACCCCTCTTAGACTCCTCAACTATTCTATGGCGCACAGTTAGAGTGCTATTCTGGAGATGCACTCCCAGTTGAAATTTCTTCAGTCTGATATAGGGAATTGCTATTTAATAACTGCCATGGCATCCTGCAAAATATGGGCATTATCCCTTATGTAAAAATATAGCCTTGTTAATACTTTGAGGAAAACCCAGCAGTCTGGATCCTAAGCACATAAAAATGTTCCATATGTGGCCTCAACTCAAATGTACATGGTTCCTGACAAGCAGGGTAGGAGTTAGATTCATCACTCAACATACTGTTTCTTACAGGCTGCCTGTTTAGCAGGTGAGAACTTTGTATCAACCCTCAAAATCACCTGCCTCCTCACCTTACCTCAAAATCATTAACTATGTTGAGACCAAAGATACCTAATGCTGAAGTCTTCACTCTACTGCAGTACCTAAATCCAGAGTCCAGAGCTTTGCTGCTGGGGTATCTCCTTTTTGATTACAGCTACCCATAACCTTCACAAAGCAGGCACTTTAAATCAGTTTGTAAATAATTTCACACATCTGACATCTCAGGTTATCCATAAACATCACAAACATTTTATTTACCAAAAAGATACTGATTAATATGAGGCATGTCTTACAGGTGAGCCAGGTAAACCAATCAGCTTCTTCCATTTGCTCTTCTTTCTACATGTATCTGGATGCCACATTAGACAACAGCAGGTACCACTAAGCAGCACAGAAGGCTGCCAGACTGTTTTCCAAGTGTATCCCACATACAAAAACCTACATGAACAAGCTAAAAAGAAAACACCGTTTTCGAACAGTATTCAACCTCCATTTTTTCCGCTAATCTTCATTTTATGTGCTTTACATGTTGGAAAAAAATCTTTTTGGTAGATAGTTAGGTCCAGTTGGAAGTGAGAAACAACTCAAATCATTAGCATGGGGGACCCCTGAGGACATGAAGTACATGCCTCCAAAGCTGTTGGCTGACTGTGTTAACATACAGATATTCTCTTTCAGACATTCACTCCTCATGTATCAAAGATTTTAGAGTTTCACATAAAGATGTTCCATTTACTGCATTGTCAGCACCGAATACTTCAATTACATGAAACTATATAAAGCTGAAATTCAGTGAGATCCTGCATTATAAGGGCAATTAAATAACCTTGGAATACGGGAACTTGGAAGCAACTAGAAGCAACATCCTTCTATTGCTGGGAACCACTCTATCTAAACCCATTCATAAACTGATCAAGCTCCACTTTAAGCCCAGGTATATTTTTCTTCTCCGAACTTCACACCTGTGACTACTATAAACATTTCCATTTCTATTCTAGATGCATTAATTGCCAATTTCATTTTTTAAAGTCAAAACAGTCTTTCTGTTTAAGTAACTTAATATATTGTGTTAACCAAGTCAACTCTTGCAGTCTCTATGTTGTTAGAGACACCATTCCTTTGGTCAGCCTCACAGCCCTTCTGTGCATCTGCTCACACCTGACTTTATCACAGCCACAACACAAACAGTGCCCAGTACTCCAGAAGGATCTTACCAGTGCCCCATCCAGTGTCACTAATCCTTTTAAATCAATACATCCTAAAATCAAATCTGCCTTTATCATGACTACAACGTAACTCAAGTCTTCCCCATATGTCTCCTAGCATTTAACTGTCAGTAAACTTCATCAGAGGTTTCTAAATTTTATGCTACCATCAGAACAAGAGTCATGTGAAAGGTCTTTAAGAAGCCCACTAGGCTTACTGCCTTTTGGCGCAGTAATTTACATTTTAAGCATAGCTCTTGTCCACTAATTTTTTCTAATTCTTTTTTAGATGTAGGTGACAACAAAAGCCTTAAGAAAACCTAGATCAAGGAATCTACTACACTTCCTTATCTGTATATAGTCAAGCATGACCCATCATGCTACATGTTGCCCCATTTGTCACTATTTCTAGATCTTTATACTTTTTTCAAAATTTCAGATCAGTTAGTAGTTCAACATTGTGTATTTTTTTCTGTATATGTACATACATACACATGCACAGAGATGATTTTCTTCAGTTCTCTACTCCTTCAGTACTATTTTAGTAGAGAAAAGACGTAATGATTGCAGCATGAAAGAGAAAGAAAAATGTTACCAGATTAAGCTCTCTTTTGTAATCTCTTCCTTTGCTTCTTGACAAATAAGTGGAAGATCTAAATATTTGAGAAGCTGTGACAAGATGATTCACTTTAAATTCTAATCTATGCAAACACTGCCAACAGATGAGAATAATTAAAATCAGATCTGACAACCTGAGTAGGAGTATTCTTTTGCAATTTTCTACTCAAATTTCACCATGATGAGAAATAGTATTTGAAAGGTCTAGCCAAATAGCAATGCTAGTAACATAGCACTGCTAGTTGACAGAGAATTTATGTTCAGCTCCGACTGATGAGTAATCATTTATCCTTTCTATCACAAGCTACCTTAATGCTCTTGGTGGCTGATAAAATAGGTTGAATGTTGCCTTCATAATGATATTTCTCTCAAATATAATTGCTTATGATAATAATTCATACACACTTTAGAATTAAGCATTTTAATGATGCATACCATTCTCTCAAATATATTTATGGGATAACATAGATATTAATGTTATCTTTTCACTGAATTTCCTACAGGCATCAGACACATTTCCTTCTAGGCTTTGGCTAAAAATTAGCAGCCTCAGTAAATTCATTTCTGAGGAGTTATGTAGTAAGAAAGTATTCTGATGAACTATGAACACAAAGTATCATTGTGCTCAGTTTCAAAAAAAAAATTAGATGTCAGACGTTATTTATTGAACAGAGGTAGCATATCATCGTAAGACAGCATTCACCACTATTCACTCACACAGTGAAGCATCTTTAATACATGCCAGGAAATAAATTAATCCAGTTTTAAAATGTTCTGCAGCATTTTGCTACACAGTATGTAAACTTTACATCACTGCTGTCTAATTACAGTGTTATACAAAAAAAAATCTCAGAAACAAAATTCACATTCTAAATTTAAGACAAGAAAAAGAAATGGAAAAATCTAGAAGTGCAGTTTGTACCGAGACAACAGCTACAACTTAGTTAAGCCCTGTGGGCCTTGAAACAAAATCTTTTTAAATTATCAACTCTTCCCTGAGTATATGGTCTCTCTTAAAATAATCTAAAAAGCACAGCTAAACAAGTTCATTTAAACTCTTGGGGGAATAATTACAAGCAGTTAGACAAAAACACTCTCCTTTCAAATCTACAGATTTATAGTTTATAATAAAAGACATAAAATGTCCTCATGACTGGTCAATGCAATTCTAATAGAAAACAAAACTCCAGTGGTTTGGTCACCATAATCTCCAGAGAACTGAGATGTTTTGCAGATTTCAACTCACAAATAGCCTGCATGACTTTCAGCAGCCAAATTTCAAATTACACTGAGCACATTTTATTCTTAAATTAAAATTGCAGGCATGTAAATGCTGTATCTATTTTTAAAAGCAATCCCANCTTATTAAGAATACTTACGGATCTGGACAAAGTCATGCACTTGCTGTTGGAAAGCTACATACACAGAATGAAAAGCATGAAAGTAAATAAACTACAATTCTGTGATCTGTAAGTGATATATATCTCTCTTTCCTATTTTAGCACTTTCTTTTCTCTCCAGCCCTCATTTTATTATTTCCTATTTCTATGTATTCTAGTTTTCTCTTTCTCAGACTCTCTTATTAAATAATAAAATAGTCAGGTCCTTAAAGAAAATCTTTTGTAGTTGTCATCAATTTTTTCTGCATTCCAGTGAACGGTTCATCCATCCATCCCTTC
>VYXH01006598.1:0-27667 GCA_013397275.1 Burhinus bistriatus
AGATTGAGAGCAGCCCTAAGGAGGACTTCAGCATACTGGTGGAGGAAAAACTGAATTTGAGCTGGCAATGTGTGCATGAAGCCCAGAAAGTCAACTGCATCCTGGGCTACTTCAAAAGAAGCATGGCCAGCAAGTCAAGGGAGGTGATTCTGCCCCTCTACTCCGCTCTCGTGAGGCCCCACCTGGAATACTGTGTCCAGGTCTGGGGCCCCCAAGATAAGAAGGACATGGACCTGCTGGAGTGGGGCCAGAGAAGGGCCATGAAGATGGTCCGGGTTTGGAGCACTTCCCATATAAGGATGGGCTGTGAGATCTGGGGTTGTTCAGGCTTGAGAAGAGAAGGCTCCGGGGAGACATTACAGTGGCCTTCCAGTACTTACAGGGGGCCTACAGGAAAGATGGAGAGTGACTTCTTATCGGGGAGTGCAGTGAGAGGACGAGGGGGTAACAGTTTTAAACTGGAAGAGGGTAGATTTAGATTAGATATTAGGAAGAAATTCTTTACTGTGAGGGTGGTGAGACACCCCTGGGAACAAGTTGCCCAGAGAAGCTGTGGATGCCCCATCCCTGGAAGTGTTCAAGGCCAGGTTGGATGAGGCTTTGAGCACCCTGGTTTAGTGAAAGGTGTCCCTGCCTGTGACGAGGGGGTTGCAACTAGATGATCTTTAAGGTCCCTTCCAACTCTAACCATTCTATGGTAAGTGCCCACGGGAGACAAGTTGCTCTTACCTTGAGAGCTGAAGTTAAAAACAAAGTGTAGATTTGCATGGCTTTGTCTGAGGTGCCTTAAAGTGAGCACAGTCTAAAGGCCTGTCACAGGAATTATGGTTTTATTGGGCTGAAAACTGATCGTATATGTAGGCAATATATATCAGTATGTCCTCTCCAGTTCCTTGGATGGCAGAGTAGCTTACAACCCGTTCCTGGCTGCTGTAGGCGAGCACGGCCAAGGACAGTCAGCACCATGGCAGCTGCTTTTCTTCTCAGCCCAGCTGAAGGCTGCACCATTTCTTTCAATGGTGCACGCTCCTGTCATCCTTCCATACGCTCAGAGCTTGGAAGTCATGGTAGTATCTTTGCTATCGTCACCATTCATCTCAGAAGAAATTGCTTGACATTATTTATGTCCTGCGAGATTCAGCAAAGCAGTTAAGGATGTGGTCATCTGTGGTGCTGACCCAGTGCCTAACGTAGTACTAAAAAGACAGCCTGGTAAATGGGAATATGAAAAGCAAGTGGATTGATAAAATATGGAAAATAAGTATTATCTACATTAATTTTTCACAGTGTTTTACTACTGAACTGAAGTGTGGCAAGTTAAATGGCACACTTTCATAGCTAAGACTTCATTTTATTTATGATCTGGACATTTTTTAACTCTTTTCATCTTTACACCTAGGACTCACCTACATTCCTCATGCATTGCTGAGCATCAGTGATTTCAATTTAAGTGCATGAAGAAAACAAGATTGCTGTGCCATAAAAATGCCAGCTTCTGCTGCTACTGCCTAAACAGGCAAAACCTTCTCTAAACACCATGCTACATCCTAAGGAGCTGGCATAGCCATTAAAAGTCGTTACTGCACATTTCCAATGTCTGTTTTCCCCAGAATTTTCTGTTCCGAGTTCTACTTTATATGTGGGTTTAGTTTCAACGTTTCACCCTCACAGCAAGTTTGTAATGGAAATGGGTTTAGGACTGAAGTCAGTGCCTTTCAAAGTACTTTATGTACCTTATGAGGAAAAAAAAACCCCCAACCCCTCCCTTTCACTCAGCTGCTCTTTAGTTCTACGAACTTAGAGTATTTGTCTAGTGATGTGCGTTTCATTCAGTTGTAGATTGTCGTGGCTGAATAAACAGGTATCATGAAACCTAAATATACACCTTTTTGGTCATTTCTCTCCTGTAGCTGAGCTCAGCCTGGTTTCATGAGTCTGTAACGTGTGTGATCACAGTGACTGTGAGCATCTCATCCTCACCTCCCCAGTGACTCCACGAGCCGTAGGTTGATTTACTTTGTCAGGTACTCCAGTTCTTGGGACGTTTCCCAGCACCAAGTGACTACAGAAGATGCAGGTTGTGTCCTAGTGTTTCAGGGACCAGCAGATTTAACTGTATGAGGGAGGGGCAATCCTACTAAACAAACAGCCCCCTGCTTCCCACGCTAGCAGAATTGTTGTTGACTTGGGGTGGGGATTTTTTTGGGGGGTGGGGGTGGTAGGTATAGCTGTAAACACAGAGGCCTCATCTCCCTTCAACTCAAAACTAGGTTTGGCCTGTTTTCACTCCTACATACAATGCATGTGCAAAAGTGAGCGCATGTGTGCTTGTTCTCACTATTGCTCTTGCCCTCTTTTTTTAAAACTTTTTTTTTTCCTTCACTAAACGCTAATAACCCAGTCCTGAGTGAGATGACGGCACTAAGAAATTGGTGGGTATACATAATGACTTGTTTGAAGCAGACTTCCGTGTCAGCCTACAGTGCAGTGGTTATAATCAACTGGAAGTAAAACTATTTAAAATAGTTTTGGGTGAAAAAACATTTAAGTTATTTTCCCAGACTTTTTTTTTTTGTGACATTTTGAGATAATTTCATGAAAGCTCCTCGTTTTATATATTACATCAGTTCAACAATTTGATATAACTGTACATAATGAAAGGAAATTGCAGGCTATGAAATTTTCTTTAGACCTTTTAACATTGTTCAAATTTTTTTCCTCCTGCATAGGTTCTTTAATGGCAGAAGAACTGAATATCATGCCAGCAACTGACTATTAGTTCTTGGCAGAAAGGTTTGCATAGGCATTTGTGACAACCTGGCAATGAAATAATGGTTAGAGTTGGCTGACTTCTACAGAGAGAGAAACTTAAATGAGCTCCATCTGAAAGTAATTGCTTCAAAATACAAAATAATGATGGCAGAGGGAGAGAGGAGAGCAGGCGAACCTGTGTGCAGCGAGGGGTGGGGAGGTTCCATCCTTTATCTCTGGGTACAGCCCTGCTGTGAGAGCTGTACCTGTGAAACCGGTAGCTGTAGCGCCAGTCTGCCTCCACAGACACAGCTCCACAGAGCAGCGTGCTGGCTTACAGGCTGTGGAAGCTGCCAGGTCTGGAAGCACTGCCCGATCCGTGTGTCTTTAGCAGGCTGGAGCCCAGGCACTGCTTCTTGAGACTGAGGCAGAGACACTTCAGTATGGAGCTGGTGTATCTTCACCCGTATCTCAGCATACAGTGCGGATGTAAACTACTGTATAGTACCACTACTAAAAAGTGCCAAATTGTAAGCTTTGACTTTCCTCAACTATGTTGCTAACTTTGGGAGCTTAACGGCATCCCAATTAATGTATTAATTTAGTTTAATATCCTGAAATAAACTGTGCTTATTTGCCACCATGGTTGGGAGGAACCTGTCGGCTTGCTACAGGGACATAAGAATGCAAAGCAACTTGCTTCATAAATCCCTCTGCCAGAAGATGGGGACTATGCAACTGCCAGTAGTGAAAATTATAGAAAAGGGGGGAGAATTCTCGCAGGCTGATCACAAATCCCATTTTCTATAGGTAAGCATTACAGAAATTGGCTGTGTCTGGGTGATTTTCACTGCAACCAAACACAAAAATTCTTAGTGTTCAAACAAACTCTTACAATCACACTGAGCTCTCCTCGACGTGCACTTCCCCCTCTCCAGCACTGCCTTAATTCCTGGTTTCAAAAACCAGTTCCAGGGTGGGGAAATAGTTCAGCAGTTCAAACTAGTACTAAGCATTAGCTGGTTCAACTTTGTGTTCTTGCTCTAGGAAATTACAGTCAGCTGTGAAGGAAAGCATCTGTGCCACCGAACACAGGCTCCACTGCCGCATTTTCAATCCCTTGCCCTGACAAGCCAGAGACTCGTGATGCTGCTTCTGACACAGTTGCGTTAGCATGCAAATAAGCTGACATACAGCAGTGGAAGGGTCAGCACTGTTGGAACATACGGCTAGTTGCCCCCCACTACACACACTGATAGTCCCCGCAGACATTGGCAAAACTTTAATGACAGTACTTGAACCGTACAATCAAAAAGCAATGGCAACGCGGACTGTACACAGTGTTGCTCTAGACACCGCCCAAGGGTCAGTTTCATTTCAAAGATGAAGCTTATAAAAATGCACAATTGTCTCCCAAGATACTGTACACTATTCAGCAGGTTAAAAACTGAAAAAATCTTTCATTAAAAAAGTCATTATATTATTTGTATACATCAGGGATAGTCTACATAGTCATGTTCATCTAGAAAATATGTGCATTATAAAGCATTTCCACACAATGCAACAATTTCTTATTTCAAAGGTGGTATAAAAAGACAACACAGCTGTCCTAACCACTAGAACACTGTACGTAAACCAAAGCAAATGTGCATCCTTTTATTGAATGTGTTGGATGAATAAAATACAATAACAAAGATGCAAAAAGATGTAGATTTTTTTGTTTCCACCGAGTGACTACAGTACCAAAAGATACAGGTAACGTGAAAAGTGTGCAGTAATCATTTCGGGCAAAGTGCCTCTTCAACCGCTTGTTTGTCGTGCTAACCCGAGACAGACTGTTGTGTTTAAGATGACTGTGATGTAGTTTCTGCATCTAATAACTCAGTATTCAATCACCTTGCAAGCTTAAGAGCCCTGCACCTATAAAATAGTGTATTTATTGCATCAAAGTATAAAGTGTGCTGCTTACAGCTTAAAAATCTATAGAAAAAGTTTGTTTTCCACACAAAAATGCTGAAGTTTTGTCAAGATAGATATATTTCAAGATGTGAAATTTAACACATTCTTTGTGACAGGGAAAGGAGGCTATAAACGTGAGGCTGCTTTCTAAGTTGGTGGAGGCCCATTGATGTATTGCAGCATGGGATGGAAAGAATGGGCAAAGTTGTTTCTCCAGGTGCAGCTGTAGTCTTCCTCAGAAAATGGAACCATGCAAACCAGAAGTAAAAGCAGTAGAAAGGCCAACTGAAGAGGTAAAGCTGCTCGTAATACACGGTAAAAGAAAGAGGGAGACCGAGGAATTGCTTGAGCAGGTTCTGGATGGCTTTCACCTCTGCAAAGGAGAAGAAAAAAANAAAAAAAGAAAAAAAAAGAGAGAGAGAGGGGAGAAAAAAAAGACGCTTTAGAGTTTGAATTAAACAAGTTGTTTTATCTCTCTCTCTAGGGTTCCCACTACCCTTCCAAGATGAAGGGCTGCATATCTACAGGAAAATGCACCGCACATGAAACACTAACTGTAACTTGAAAGCATGCAAGACTGCTCAGTGAGAAGGCAGCTGCTGGCTTGGGTTTACTGTCCTTACTACTGCAGAAGAAATATTTCTTTGTAACAGCTTAGATCAGTGGGGTTTTACCCTGTTTTCAGATGCAAACTTACATTTTCCCAGCAGACAAACGACTCTAAATACACGTTGAAGTATAAAGGAAAGCCACCATTCAGACTGATGAGGCTTTTCTTTGCCTTGGCCTTACTGAGATCTATCCTTTGAACAGACCCTAATGAACTGAGGGTGAACTCCCTTTGTCCTTCGTGGCCTGCCTGTAACAAGTGGCTCTAAGCTGCAAGTCTCTTTGTCAAGGTACACTGGTAGAATTAAAGGAAGAATTAAAATGAAAATATTCACCCATTTGGCACAAAAAATATTTTCTCAAGAGTAAAGACAAGCCAAGGTTGCACATCAGTGCAGAGGTCTAGGAGCCGGAGTGCTAAAGGAAAACCATTCACCGAGGTGCAGCCCAGAGCTGGTAGGTAGAGGAGACACTACAGGTAGGCAGAAATCACCTCCACCTGCATGTCAACCGATGAGGAACAGCTGCCCAGGTTTCTGCTGGCACGCGTCTGCCATTTTCACTATCCTTCAAGAGATCAGGCTAATATAAAATAATACCTTGTGCTGCTGTTTTTTCTGCCATCTGCAGTTTTCCTTATGGTCATCTGTTGAGAGAAATAGATTTTAGGTTTCAGAAACTACAAGGAATTTATCTTTGTCAAAAAAGACAGTTGTAGTCTTTAAAGTCCTGTTGTAAATTCCGTAATGAGGTACATGCATCTAAAAGGTAAAATGATTATATTTGAGGAACTTTCAGGCCAAGTATGTCCAAATATGCTATATGCTGATAGCAAAATATTAGAAAAAAATACTTACCTTCTTCACAGCAGGGCTGGATTTCACTGCAACTGGATTATAGACTCCTGAGTCCAAGTCATCTGGAACTAGCAGGCATGCTCTGGTACCCTAAAAGGTAACCACACCCTTCTCTTTAAAATGCACTTTCAAAACCCACAACAGATGAAGTGCAAAGAGCCATCTTTCATTGCCTCTCTGTAGGTGCACAGCCCATTGCCTCGTTAGATACACATAACCAGTGGTAAACAGATGATCCAGCTCTCCAGCATAAAGAAATGTTTTACTACATGCAACCCAAAAGAATTGCGATGGAACAGGCGCGTACAGGTATTAACTTGAAAATATCTCTATCTGACAGCTGTCAGGGTAAGCAATGTATTGCTGTGAACTACAACTCCTATGTGTTCGTTACACACTGCTAGCCTGGTACTTGGTATGGATCATAGAGCAGTGCAGGTTGGAAGGGAACTCAGAAAGGTCACCTAGTCCAACCTCCTGCTCAAAGTGAGGTCAGCTATGAGCCCACACCAAAAGCCTTACTCAAGGCTTTATCCTGTCTGCTCTTCAAACCCCTCAAGGATGGAGACTGCACAACCTCTCTGGGCAATCTGTTTCAACACTGTACTAGCCTCATGGTGCTAAAGTTTTTCCTATAGGCAGACTTAATTGTTCTTTTTTCAGCTTATGAAGGTGGAATTACTTAAGTTTTAAGTCAGTCTTTTATAAATACAATACCTTCGCTCTTAATGTTATTACTTTTCAGTAAGAAAGATCCATGAACAAGTATTTAAAGTCTGACTCACCAGATTTCCTTGTATTGTTTTTAAGTCATGTGAAACTTGTTTATTAAGCTGTTTCAGTTTGCATCCAATTACATGGACCTTCTTATCAGCTTCAATGTAATCATCATTTGAGTTAAGCAGCAGGTAAGCAGTGAGTTCTTGAAGTGAGTTTACTCCAGGCTGTTGTTCCAGCAGCAATTTCTCCAGTTCCTTAAAACAAACAAACAAATATCAGTGCAACAGACTGTTACTCTCAACTTTAAGGATATTCTCATAAAAGGAGGAACTCTGGAAGGCTTTAAAGAACAACTCAACCTGCCTGAGAATCTGCAATAGGTAGGAATGGCTATTACAGCTACATATGAAATGAAGTTCTCTTAAAGAAACTGGTTGTACCTACTTGAACTAACATTTAGAAATAGTTCTAGCAGTAATTAATCCATATGGAAAAGACATTAGATCTTGGAAATTGGAAGTCTTACTCCAGCATAAAGACTGTTCATAAGGAACCCAATTATGATCTGTAATTACAGAAAAAATGCCTCATATAGGCACCGTACTCCATCCTCCTACTCCAAGCAGGGCCAACTTCAAAGTCAGAGCAGGCTGCTCAGGGCCTCATCCAGTCAAATTTTCAGTATCTTGCAGGATGGAGATTCCCCATTCCCTCTGGGCCCCTCCTCCCACACCAGACCACCCCATTGTGAGAAATTCTTTTTCTTCTCTCTAGTCAGAGTTTCTGTCAGTCCATTTCTCTGACTTGTCAAGGTCCTCCTGGATGGCAGCCCTGCCTGCTTTCCTCTTCTCCCTTAAAAGCGCAAGGGGAAATAATATGGAATTTGCAAAGTCATGGCTGTATCACCTAACCACCCTTATGTTAAGGTGGAGCCTGTATTTTTGAAAGTTTTTTTAAAAAAATGAATGCTAAACAATACCTTGTACCCTCAAGAAGTTTACAGTCTGAATCAAGAGTACTCAGTCTTTTTCAAGCTGTGGGCTCTTGCAGTAGAAAAGTAAGAGCTGCAGGATGAGTCCTGCAATCAACACAGCTCAGATTGCTTTTCTTAGCAGCCTTTGTAACTAAGAGTGTCAATCTATATATTCTCAAGATCTACGTCCCACTTGTTGAAAACTGCTAGTCTAAATTACATTTTGCCCAACAAAGAACCCTGTCTCCCTCCTTCAAGCAACGAAGTTTCTTTCAATATCAGACAATACAAACAGTCCATTACAGAATTCTAAACACTGGTAAGCCAGCGTGCAGCAAGACCGGCTTCATCCTCATCCAGGGCAATTGCGATGTCCTGACACCTCACAAAATTCACGTCTTAGCGCGTGCTGGCTCTTTTAGACACCCATAGAAAGCCAAGCCTCTGAAAAGGGGATTTACAGCTGGCTGGGCTCCCCTTAAGAAAATGCAGAAGAGAGATGGAGAAGTGAAGCTCTGCTCCTTGAAGAGGTCAGACACCCAACTCAAGCCTGGAGGGAAGCACCTCCCTCTACTTATGAGGCATCACCGAACCTTTCCTAGTGCTTGGTGCCTAAGCCAGGTTGGCTGATGGAATCAGAGTCATTCTTACTGGAGTCATGCACTGGAGTGCAGAGTCATTCTCCCTGTTCTGCACTCAAGAACATGTAGTCTTAAGCATACTCTCAACAAGCCTAAGAAATCCCTCCTCTGTCCAGTGTCCTGTTTGTGAGCATCATCCCAAGTGTGACTTGACTAAACTGACCAGTAGCCTCAGGATTTGGGTGACTCCATGCCAGGCTGCTGGCAGAAGGGTAGCACACGGGGATTTTGCACTCCCGCAAGTGTTAGGAACACTTGCTCTTTCAGAGCACAACCTGAGGCATTTTTTTACCTAAGTCCTAGGGACCTAGCACTTACATGTACCCTAGTAACCTGCTGGTTCAACTTGCAGACCTGTCTTAGTCCTACTTAATTTATGGAAGCTGAAAGTCATAGCAGCTAACATAACATGACCACACATGCTGACAGAAGTTCACGTTATTGTCTCTCTACCTGTTCTATTACTTGGCCGAAGATTAGCAGAGACTGAATTTAATTTGTTTCTCGTTTTTAACTAATACATTCTATTCCATGAGAAATCTGCATCTGCTAAGCGAAAATATGCAACTGCATGTTTTGAAATGATGTATTCTTCAACTATGGGACAAAGGTGCTATTTAGAGCTAAGGTTTTTTTGTGAACACCATATTGCTAAAAACCACAGCTTTAGAGCAGATCTTTCCCAGCGTTCCTGTTGGAGCTACAACTTCCCCCACGTTAATTCAATAAAAAAGGCCTAGACTTTGTAGCCTGTAGACCCAGTTACTTTTTAATCTTTTTCTGGTTTGCATAGAGGGGAATGGAACAGAACAAGGAAAAAATGCCAGTATCACTGCTCAGAATATCCACCCCTTCAAGACAAGACCCAACCCTAGACATCTGGGGAGTCTAAGCCTTCATTATTTAGCTTTTTTTCTATGTTTGTTTCCTGAAACAAAAGGTGTAAAAAGAGAAGTTTGGGATTTAATGTTTTGTTTGAGAGAGAATAAAGTGTCTCTGCAAGAAAACAGAAAGGGAGAGGTTTTTATTTCAGCCTCGCTGCCTGTTGTACCCAGGCATATTGCTTGCAAATCTCTGCATATGAAGACAGAAGCACCTTGCTGAACTACCCTCTTTAGTCCTCTTAGCTGAGAGTAGCTT
Source organism: Burhinus bistriatus (assembly GCA_013397275.1). Classification (NCBI taxonomy): domain Eukaryota; kingdom Metazoa; phylum Chordata; class Aves; order Charadriiformes; family Burhinidae; genus Burhinus; species Burhinus bistriatus. The sequence continues at coordinate 9,651 of VYXH01006598.1, forward strand.
AGCTCCTCTGTGGAATATACACATTGTTATTAGCGTTCATGCTGCAAGAGACCCTAGGAGCATAAAGACAACAATAAAGACTATCAGCATCCTGAAATTCCACTCCTCAGTATGCCAAAACTTACTTTCAATTTCTCGACCTTTTGTTCCAATGCCTGCGTGCTGGTTGGTTTCACTTTTCTCAGCTCTTGCAGCTCTTCCTCAGTTTTATCAAACCAAGCAGAGATGTTGCTGAGATCTGAGTTCAGCTGCTGCCACGGCTGCAATTTCTGTTTCATCCTTGGTTTATTTCTGAGGTCTTGAGCTTGGATGAGCTCCCACCTATCAATAATGCCTGCAGATGATAGAACAACAAACGTTTAAGTCTTCAGTAAGGTGAAGAGTGCATACAACAGATGCAGGAAGTTTTATGAGAAAATTATTCGCCAGTCTACTGAAGGCCAAATAATTGCTACCATATACTACTGTTATCCAGACACATTTTTTCTTGAGATTCTGCAGTCTGTAAGTTTCATATTATTGGTCAAGTTATACACATACTAATGCTACGCAGGATTTTAATCACATTAATTGAAGATGTTTTAATTCACCTGGAAGAATAGACCCAATCTAAGGAAACTGAATTCAATAAGCCTAGTTGTGATTTGGTAGACAGCAAAATTCATCATGGGACAAAGTATGATCCTGCAGTTAGGACTTGGGTTTATGTTTCATCAGTTCAGTGCTAAAGCAGATGGAGATACTGCCTGTGCGATCACTAACACTATTTCTGGAAGCACATCTAAGCCCTTCTCAGAGGTTTTCCCATTCATCCCATGTATGGGACTCAACCTTGGTCCATTTGTGAGGCTGGAGATATAAACTAAGTAAGCTGGTGCATATAGCTGCAGTCTTCTTTTTATCTCGATTCACTTTTGTGATTGCAATACAGATGTGTTCTTATTACAATCTCAAGCACCTGAAACCAGGAATAAGGTCGTAAAAGGTTAAGAGAACCAGCTTATTGGCCTGTTTGGAAGAAAGGACCACAGTGAAGAGAGTGAAGAACAGAATACATTACCAGCTTTGACAAAACATTTCTGTAAATGGGAGCTGTAGCATCTTGTTATATGGAGTACCAATAACTGAGAAAATGAACTATAGCAATCTTATCTTAGACAAAGAGACACACTTCTTTGGTTTGAAATCTGATTAAAAGTCTCTGAAGTATTCAGTATCACACAAAAGTGAAATTGTTCCCATTCATTCCAACCAGCAAAGATATAGAAGTATATTATGAGTGATAAAAATCTCAGTTCTGGCAGAAAATGTAAAAGCTTAGGACAGCAAACAGAGGTCGGACAGTACCAGGTGAGAAGGCAGCTCAGCAAGTCTTAGCAAAATACATCAATTTAGAGGATAGTGGTTTACTTTTATTTTGTTCCCAAGGCAAATGTGCTGCCTTTGTGCCCCTCTCTGCTTTGCCTCCCCCAGAGCCACAGGACAAACACCACAGCACCAAAGCCACTCCTAATGCTCTGTACCTGACTGCTTCTCTGCAGCTGCTATAGTCACAAGCTCTTGGTCACCTTGGGGTTCTTCATCACTTATGTTAGCAGATGTAGTTTTATCCTTGTTGATGCTGCTGCTGCTTGCAGAGCTGAACTGCTTCACCTGGAATGACATTTTGGTGGGTGAGCGCTGCAAGTTAACAAGCCATGAAAGGTCAATCTTCATTTGTGTTACTTTGGGGTGGCTGGGCTGCTGCTGAGCTCTTGCATGCCAGATTTAGCACTAGGCTTCTGCATCTTTGCTAACAGTTTATACTGGCTCTCTGTGCCTTCCCAGCAAACAAGCACATACCATAGTGATGCTAATTATTACAAGACTGGACATGGCAAATTAATTGCTTTTGCACTACATGTACCAGACAATGTACATTTTCTGATGCTCTTTGTTTGACTCTGGGTCTTGGCAATATTGACTCTAAGGGTCTAAGACTAGATTAATGATGACAAAAGCAGCCAGATACCAGTACCATCTTGTGCCTGGAAGACTGCTGACAACTGGTCCAGATCCACCGAGCTTGGCAGATGCTGGCGAAGCTACGGCTGGCAATTAGCAACCAAGACTGAGGTTATCAGCGAACCATAGCCACTTTGGCACATTTTTTAGTGCTCAGAAGCAGAGTAAATGGTGGGTTGCATACTAGAAAAGGACCCTTCAAATCGGCCTGCTTAGGAAAGGGAGAAATGTCAGTATCAAGGGAGGGTATTCACACCCTCTCCCTGAGGGCGTTAAATTCTGCTAGACTTGTCCTGGGACAATAGAGGAAGTAAGTTACTCCAGACTGACTCTGATCAGGAGCCTAACATGATTGTTCTGAACTGCTTTAAAGAAGCTTTTCTACCAAGCGGATAGACTCTCACTGGTTACCTGAGCCACCAGAAATAATTGCTAAGTTTGCATAATGTGATCATTCCCCCTGTGACTAATCTTTTCCTTGATGCTGGAGGAGGGAAGAGGATGGAGTTACACAGGAACAACAAGCAGACCGTGTAGTACAGGTTCAGTGCCCACAGAGCCTCCAACTCACATAGTCAGGTTTATAGGGAGTACTTGTCTCTGGACCAGACAACACATTTCCAGCCACCTCCACCTGGTTGTATCGGTGTTTCTTGCAGACTGGGCTATCTGGAGAACACCAAGGACGAGCTTCTGAAACAGACTTTCCTGAAACAAATAAAAGCAAAACCACACGCCGTGAGTGCAAAAATCCCATCTCCACAAAGAAGCTGTTGCTCTGTATTAAGTTAGAAAGCGCTCTGAATAAAATGGCATCAAGTTATGGCATAAAAATGACAGTTTTGCAGCTTTCCTTGCAAAGCATGCACATTTGCAAAACATCAACAGTGTTTCAAAGGTAATGAGATGAGAGCCATGCAGTTATGGGACATTCTGTTTTCTTCTGGAAAATGCTTCAATACAGGTGAGTATTCAAAAAATAAAAGAAAAAGGCTGCACTGTGGTTTTGGAAAGTCTGCATCCCAACAATACTATCACGTATCTGCAATGCATTTCAGTAGCGACAAGTATAGACATGTCCTGATTTGGAGAACTTTTGTTCTGGATTTAACAGACAGGACGCACACGGTTCTGTCATGCACAAAACACAAAAAATACTTGCAGAGTTGGAACCATTTCCTTCAGTAATTATGCAATCAAAAGTAGAAATGACCAAAAAAGTAATACTACCCAGAGCAAACCACCAAGAAAGTACCAAAAGACTTTGGATCAATGCAATGAAACGCACATTAACCACTTTGGCATTTACCAGGCAAAATCTAAATGGTATGTTTTTGACTGCTTTGTAATGTACACGTGAATACTGCAGCATAAGAACACCATGACAGGATGAGACATGGTGTCCACACAAGGCAGGAAGTCAGACATTACATATGAGAGAGGTTGAGGAATATAGCGTGCAGCACAGGGAGATTGCCATGTTCAGACACATGCATTAGCAGGTGCCTACCAGAAGATGCTTTCAAAGTTTTTGTGGTCATTTTAAGATATGCCTCAGGATTTTCAGTGATTTCTACATCTGAAAAAAGAATAACATCATTTTCCTCACTAGTTAATATCTTCCAACTATTAAAAACAACTGAAACAATGAGGGACAGCAAAGACAACGAATAAAATAAGAAGTTTCATCAAACACTCTTAAAAAGTAAGGTTTCTAAAAACTGTATGTTTCTGAAAATACATGCTTGGTTTAGACAATACCATGCCCTTCATCAAGAAATCTAAGGGATGAGACTGCTCACATCTATTAATAGTACTTGAAAACCAACCAACAACGCAGGAGCAAGACCTCAATCCCCCTCCCTTCTCACACAGGGACATCCGACAGTTGTCCATGTCAAAACAAACAGCTGGCAATTGGTTCTCACCTGACAGAGCACTGTAGTATGTTGCTTCTTCTTCATCTTCATGAGAGGAAGAACCTCCCACATCACCTGTGTGATCCCACTCGAGTGGGATGGAGTCAACACTGATAGGGGTTTCACAGCCTGATCTTTCATGACCCTGAGTAGGGGGCATAAGGTGGCAAAGGGACTGTGGCGAAGAGGGCCCCTCGCTGATGTTGTTCTTATGCCAGGGATCATTCTGGATTTCTCTGGAGTCTTCTGGATCTGTCTCACTTTCAGAGGTCTCATCTTCATCGTCCAATCCCTAAAAATAAATAAAAATTATTGCATATATTGCATAATAAGATTTACAACAGATCTACACCGCTTAATGAGCTAATGATTGAGCCACACAGTACTATCGGGGACTGTTTTGCAATCAGCTGCAGTAATCAAAGACCACGTGCCTAAAATTAAAGGGAAGCATCATTTCTGCCTCCTTCTTCTTTTGCCAAACAATCCTCACATCAGCAGCTATCTCCCCTCTTTCAAGCCACTCCACCACCACCATAATATCTCTCTCTAGTTTGCAGGGTGGGGTACCCAGTTCCAAACGGACGGCACAGATCAGCAATGAGATGATGCTCAGGCAGGGGAGAACAGCTACTTGTAGATGTTCATGTTACTTCTTCTTCCTCGCTTTTTAATAGATGTTCTTTCTTTTTGAGCCAAAGCAAATTGAGAATCGGCTACATGTTTCCAGTGAAAAGTAAAGAGCATGCTGTTCCTCATTCAGAGTTCCCACAAGAAAGTGGACAGATGGAGCCTCACAAACAAATCCATAAAGAGATATTCTAAGCACGTTATTGAAATTAAAGAAAACAAAGCGGTATTAAAAACACCAAAAAAGCTTTTGAAGCCCTCAAACCACTACTATCTAAGTATTAACTCTGTGAATTACTTCTATGCTATTATCCAGATTCTGCAGATGGGGACCCAACATGAGAGGCATGAGGAAACGAGACCGGTGACAAAGATTTAGCAAAGCTGGCACAACTACTGAGGGGCTCCTGACCTCTTTGAGCTCAAACCACTCAGTCAAGCTGCTAAGGATAAGGAATGAGCATTGCAGTTCAAAAACCAAAATCTTGCCAAAGCAGCAAAACAAGTGTTGCTTCTTACAGGATGCCTTGAAGTCAGTCTTTGATGGAACCGGGCAACTCGCCCAAACACTTCCTGACAGTATCGATGAAGTTCTTGCAATTCGCCTTCAATCACGGTAGCATCCGAAGGCTCACTCTTCTGAATCAACTGCTCCCCAAAGACAATTAGCTGATCAATCTTATTGGTGTTTAGTGTTATTTCCTGCTGGAAACCCTATTTGGAACATGTAAGAAAAATAATTACTACTTCAATGCCCCTTTCCAGCCTAAGGTTTGTCGTTTTCTTCTTGCTCATTGCAGTGAAAAAAACGCAGCAATTGACAGTGTTGTCTAATTTTGTTTGGCAAATATCTTTTTCCTGAAGTGGTCCAGAGGTCTGTTTTATTAGCAGGATTACAGTCACAAATGAGTGCCATTTTCCACCCATGTGTACACTAATATGACTGCAGCATCCTGAGCCTACAGGCAATCATGATACGAGAGTGTAGCTAATCAGAGTTTATTTTTCTGTTGGGTACACACAATCTTTTTCTCACTAGCAAAGAAGTTTGGCTGGTTGGGCCTCCAGCCTACACAACAGTAAACCTACATCCCAAAACAATTAACAGTGCAGGGGGAAAGAAGAAACAAGCATATGAGCAGGTAGCAAAGAACTAGTATGTTCTTCAGAATCACTGCACATGCCTGCTGTCTTATTTCTATTGGGAAGTCCTAGCTACAACCAATACGTTCACAGGAGAGATCCTACCTTAATGCCGATTCAAAAAAATTCTCACCAGAAAAGAACACCTGAATTTAGGAATGTAGCTTTTACTGTTAACCTGCATGTGCTCCTTTCCAGGCCAGATTCACTGTCACCGATACTGTGTGTTAGGAGAAAATGGCAGAATAGAACTGAGCTTGAACACCGAATCTGAATTTAAATACTGTATGGTTTAATCTTGATTCAGAGGATATGTCTTAACAATTTAGTGGCATCTTGAAACAAATGCAGCCCTACAGAGATTTGTTGGTTATTGTGAAGTTCCAGAAAAGTAAATGATTCTGTCAAGAGAGGGCAGCCCAATATATTAAACAACTGCTTTATAAGGATACGTACATTTAACTGGCGCATTTTGTCATCAAAGTTACTTTTTGAGAAGTGCTCCACGTTTGTCAGCTGGAGGTCCATTTCTGTGAGCCAAACAAGGATGCTTTCCCTTGTCCCCTCAAACTCATCTCTCCGACTGGTGAAATGCTGCATAGGAAGAAGGGAGCCAGTGTTATATGACTAGCTACTAAAAGAGATAGTCACAGAAGCCCTCTGAAAACTTTTGTTTCAGAAATGCTGTTCACCTTCAGGGCCTTCAGGGCACAAATGGCAGCATGCCATGTATAAAAACTGTCCCCTTCCCAGAGTGATGCTGGAACAAAGTGTCCTATGTCAGTACACTATTCATATGGGAGAAGGAATAAAACGTCAGTGGTGCAAGATGCTTCCGTAAAATGATATTCTGGTTTCCACACTGTATATATTCTCCCACATCATTATACCAGTGTAACAGTCATTCAGACTCAGGTTTAACATCTACTTTGTTCTGAATTTAGAAGAAAGGCTGACAAAGGAAGCATGTCCCATCTCTAATTAAAGTAATTAAAACTATGGCATTAAAATCAATAAAACAATGGAGAGGCTGGATCGTGGATGACCATGCCAGTGTAACTGATGCACTGTTTGGTGTGGAAGCCAGGAGGAGCTCTCTCTGCTGCCATCTCCCACAGAAGCTGCTAACAGACATGCAGTTTGCAGTGCCACAGTTCTCCTCAGTGGATTTACTGTTCAGGAAGGGGATTATAAAACACCCCAAACACACCACCTCCTAACTGTACAGATCAAACCTCATCAGCGCTCTCACAGCCTCATTTACTGACTTTTGGGATCTAATAGTTTTCCCTGTCAATTGCTTGCAGCACTGCTTTATCTAAAAATCTGGCAGTGACAAGTTTCCTCCAGGGCACAGCACAGAGTATCTGCCCAGAGATCAGTTTAACTTGACAAGCAGGACACTTCTTCAAAGTGTCACAAATACACTCTTTGACAACATTCCTCCATTAGGCAGAGAGCACAGCAGGAGCCAGTGACAGCAGCATGCCTCTCCATCACATCTCTATGTTTAAAGCCTTGTAGGTGAATCATAACTTGGCATAAAGTAGAGCTGCATTGTAAACTCCAAACCATACCTGCACTGGGCTTCTTTCATCTCTCTGCCTCTTATTTATGGAAAGTGCAAGTGCATGAACACATCCACCCATGACAGGACTAGGTAAGAGGAGCATGGGATAGGAGCAGTAAGGCCTACAACACACCTTCCAGAATCTGCACCCATTCCTCCCTTATGCTTTTTCAAATACCAAGAAACAAGGACATGTTTATGCCACGTACTTGGTGACCTCTCCACAGCTGCTCTCCTACACTGGTAACTCAAGACACAAACCAACAAAAGATAGTTGCTCCAGAATTTTGCCCTTGGGTAATTTCTACAGAAACTTGCAAGTGCTCCTCACTCTCTCACACCACCATGCAGCTACCTTGAGTCTCCTCAGAATGGCAGCAACTCGTTTCTGGAGATTATCCCAGCGCTGGTTGCCTTCATGTACCATCTGCTTCAATTTGCTGGCTGAGTCGGTGCGGTTCTCACGGGCAAGGCGCCTGTACTGCTTATTGATCAGCTCCAACTGAGTGAGTCGTTCATGAACATGCAACTGGAATGCCTGCAAGGCAAATCAAGGAACTCAGTTCCCTTGCTGATAAGAGAAGGGATCTGGATGATACTATCCATCAAGAGAGATGATGATGCCCTCCCCTTAAAAACAGACCTTCCAACTGCAAAATTAAATCCAGAGAAGGACCCATATTTTAAATCATTTGATCAGACTTAGCTCATTAGGAAAAGGAAGGAAAAATAAAAATAAAATAAAAAAAATCAACCCACAAAGGTCTCCTGCTTATAAAAAGCAAATCTTTAACTTATTAGCTGGATCTTGTCAATTCAGACCATTGGATTCTCCACACTAAAAAGAAATCTGGAAACAAATAGATCAGCCAGATACCTAGCAGACACACACTGCCGAAATTATTTACCACCCACTGCTGAACTGGTGTTTTTCAGTGATCCAAGCATTTCACACAGACAACAAGTATTTAGTAGTCTGACCATCCAGCCTGCTGCTGAGCATAAACAAATCAAGTAAAAAAAGTCACCTCAAATTTCTTCAGCTCCTCCTTTGCACGTGTGTACAAAACCTCTGAAGAAAAAGGCTTAGCTGCTATCCTTTCAGATGATTTTAGCCAATCTTCAAAGCTTGAATAGTCGTCCAAAAACCTCTGCCATAGGCGCCAGGTTTCCTCGATTCTGAGAGGGAGATACAAAAATTGAAGTTTTATCATAAGCTAACTATTAATTTTGGAATTTTTTTCTTTTCAAAATTCAGTTTGTGGCAAAAGCTACAGCATTTCTTCAGAACGCTGCCATAGGCTTCTTTAGGAGGGCTAAGAAAAAGAGACTTACTTCATTCGTCTTTCCATAGACATGGCGCAAATGTTTCTCCACTGTCTGTCCAAACTCCTAGTAGTCTGCTGGATGGAGTCACACTCTGTCTCATTAGCACATGCATCCGAATCATGTAGCAGGACTTCACAAATATTAAACACTGATTCCACCCCTGCAGTGTGTTGCTCTATGTCTCGTTGCAGATCCTGCCATTGGCAAAAGAATAGCTTAAGAAGAAGGAAACGTGCAGGTAGACTTCAGACATACCCTTTCAAAATGCTGCACAGGATGGGGAAAGAGCAATTTGTGTGTCAGGAAAAGCTTATTTAGCTTTAGAAAACAGACTTGCAAGAAAACAGACAGGCCAACAGGTCCAGACAGAACTGCCATGCAAAAAGGGATTGTCCAGCTTTGATTTCTCAGTGTAAGCTCAATCTTCTCATTAACAGTCTGGACAATTTTAATGTGCATTCAAAATCCAAACCTTACACATTATCATAAACACACACTTACTAATTTTGATAGGACAAGGTGACAGTGTCTCTTATCAGCTTACTACACCGTAAGACTTGACAGAGAACTCGTAGTACAGTTCGTGTACTTTAGTGACTATATGACCACAGGCTGATATCATGAAACAGCACGCAAGTGGCTGGTGTTACACTACTTATCCCCTCTTGTAGAGCTCCTGTTTTGACAGACTATTTTAAAGGGTCTGGCAAAGACGCTCTGTCTAATCGACGCTACGTTTTTCTTCTCCAGAGCCTGCACCTCCACCATAGTCTGGCCCCTCATTCTGTACCTGTAAGTACTCTTGAAGACACTATAATTGAGTAACAGAAAAAGGAAGGCTTATCTAAATATTTCTTATTAAAAAGACAGCTCTGTAGGATGCTACCAACTGTAAATATGAATGAAATGACAATGTCTGCGATATTTCCATTTTTTCAACCCATTTCTGGCTTTCCTAATGAAGGATATGGAGAGTTTTGCTTGAATAACACTAGAACAACAACAAACACAAATGAGTATTTTACTGACAACAGTGAACAGGAACTCCCATTAAATGGTATTACTGATTTTAGTGAACAGATACAGAATTGGTTTTGCTCTAGACTTACAAAACCAAAACAAAATAACACAAACAAAAAAGCCCCAAAATAGGCACAGCTTGTAGTAAATCCAAAAGGAGTTCAAGGAAGATTTTCCGTGAAGTCAACAAGCTGCAAGGAGTTGAGTATCACCCAGCTGCAGTTTTCAGTGGTGTTACATCGGTACCTGAAAGGGCTGTGGGATTTCTGGTAATGTACAGCTTTAAGGAATGTAGAAGCCAAAATCTTTACATAGATGAGAGCCTGCCAGAAGCAGAACCAACATAATTTTTGGCAGCTTTTTAAGGATTCACAGCTGTTTTCTGAGCAAGAGGCAGCAGTGTCTTTTTAACACAGGTGCTATGTCTGAGAGCAGGCTCTACCCCACTACTGGTACCTGGAGAAACTATTCTGAATTCATTAAGTTACACTGGATTTACAGCTGTATTAGTGAAAATGAGAATTTGGACCACAGATTACAATCCATTCTACTTGCACTATGTTAATATTGCTGATACGATCTCATTATTTTTGGTCATACCTGGGTTTGTGGAATAACCCTAGACAGAATCCTTGCTGTTTTTCAAGCATTTTTCCAAATGACTGCATTATGGTGAGACAAACACAACAAAATAAGCAATGAGGTTAAGAACATACATTGAGCCCAAAAAAGTACTTTTCCTTCAACTCTGCACAGCATTGCCCAGAGACCTTGAACAGACTACACGCTGCTAGACTTCTGCATTAGTGAAACAGCTGTGAAATCTTAAAATTAGTATTATTCATGTTTTAATCTTCATCCTTTAATTGAACAAACATGCCCTAAATCCTCTCTGTGGATGCACAATGCTTTTAAATGTCATTATTCAAGACTGAACAAGTAAAGCTTTTCCAGTCATGGTTGTCAAATAAAAGAAGGCTGAAGGGTATATTTCTCACCATCACTCTGCTCTTGCTGAGATAACTGTTCAGACAAAACCAGGAAAGATCTCTGTACTTGTTGCATTCAGATAAAGGTTTCTCTAATGCAGAGCAGAAGAGGCTTTTTTTTTTTTACTGTGGTGTTTTTAGTCAGCACAGTGTTCTCACACTCAGCCTGCTAAAAGGTTACAGTAGAAGGAGTATAGAGGTGCCCAGAGGTCTGTGTTTGAAACAGAATCCAAACAACAAAGCAGTAAGTAGCTCTGAGCAGCAAATGATGGCTCTTACAGCGAGCTGAAGCTTGAATGCTCATAATAAAAATAAATTAGTTTGGACACAATTCCTTTATGCCCCACATTGTTCTCTGCCTGGCAATTTATCACAGGTTTGGATGGTGAGAAAATATTTCCTTGTTGTTTACATGATCATTCACAATGCAGATGAAACCATTAGAGGCACTGGGCCAAGACTTCTGGTGTTTGACCAACTCTTGCAGTGGTGCTGGCAGGAGCCATCTCTGCTCCTGTCGCAGGGAAGCTGGCACTTCCCACGATGTCTGGGACATGAGTGGATGCAGAGCCGTATCAACTAGCAGTGAACACACCACTCAGGTCTGGGTCACTGAGGGATCTTTCCTTAGACATGAAAGCAGCATAAGCGTTCTTAAAGGCAGATGCCATAAAGATTCCATGCTTGACAGCTTTATTCTTAATCCTCAGTTTTAGGGCAAATATTCTTGTTTAACACAAAGGCCAGATGACAGCCGTGGTTATTCTCAGCCTTCCCAAGGAGGCAATTTGAACCTGGGCAGACTTATAGCACAGCCCTGAGCAAAGACTCCACCAGCAAGTCTGTGCTTTGGAGAAGTTCCTTTTCCTTCCCTGCTGCTGGAGAAAGAAGCATTCTCCAGGACTACCTAACTCATGTCGCATTTCTACTTGGCTGGGATAGCTGGCATATTCAGCTGTGCCCAATCCTTGCCATCTCCAGCACTTAAAACTAGCATAGATCCTTAAGATCCCCCTGGTAAGCCACTGTCTCGGATGAACACCTACACACACTCAGCCAGCACCCAACGGTGCTAGGCTGGTTCACACTTATGCCTCAGCAGGATTCACGCACCATCTCGCCGAACCCTGAGGGGATCTTCAGAGCCTGCCTACTGATCAGGCCTCAATCAAAGGTATGTTTGCACAAGTCCACCCTCCAAAGCTCAAACATCCTTCTCTGCCAAGCCTGCTCTGCTGTCTGCAAGGAGGGGAAGAGAACTGAGCTAGTGAGGGCAATACATCAAATCACAGCACTTAAATCTGTCACAGCCAGTTTGCAGGAGACCCGGCATTCACGCCTTGTCAGCCTACATCATCCTCGTGGATTTTGTCCACTGTCTGTGCCCTGCCTAGCCCTTATGAAGTCTGCTGTACTTAACTGAGCAAAGTATCAAATATAAAAATGCTTTTGTTTGTATTTTGCATGTTTTCCTTGGGTGGAGGGAGGAAGGGAGAAGTGGGGTAAGTCAACACAATACTTAAATCACAGCAAATAAAAATTTTCTATGTAACACATCCTGGCAGGGACATGTTGTGATAAGCAGTTAGAAGGCCTTGCTAAAGAAAAGGAACACGTGACTTTAAACCAGGACCAATTGTAATAAGCAGCATTTTAGCTCATTTACTCCGGCTGCTCCTATTTCCCACCTGCTGTTCTGCCAGTCTCTTCTGGATTTCTTGGTCATCACAGACGTCATAAACAACAGGTTTGGAAAGCTCAGACTCAATCTGGGCCAACCAGGTGCGAAGGTTACTCATTTTTTTGTCCAATAGTTGTATAAAAGCAAGTGTTTCCTTCAGTTTCTTCACCCTAAGCAAACCAGGAAGAACATTTTGTTACAAAGATCTGCAATAAGTAGAAATGATGTTACCAGAAGGTGATGACAAGCATGGCTTTATGAAGCACTTACTGTCGCATCAAGCTGTTGCCTGTAAATTGGAGCCACGTTTTAGTCAAAACCTACCTAAATTGGCTCAGCAGGCCACTGCTCTACAGCTGCAGGAAGGTATTATGTGAATTCTTTAATGAAACTACATGAGCAGCGTGAATTTTCATAGCCTCATTCATCTGCTAGTAAGTTCTTCAGTCACTTCTTGGACATTTGTCTAAGTGGGAGTTTGTACCATAACATGCCACAGCTAAACTAAAATGGGTATCTACGGTCTGATTTTCCTGCTGTGAATTACGTTCAGTGTCTTCTTCAGCAACCAACTGGCCCACCCTAATCAGCAAGGTACCACTCCGCCAAGGGAGGCATAATTTGCCCAAACCACACGTCCAACACCCTGGGACAAATGGATGCTGACAGGAGAGGAGAAGGCCTGAACAACGGCCACTGTAGAATTTACAGACACCACGTCATTAAAAGCTTTTCTAAACAACATGCTGAAATGTGCAGAGATGTGCCAGACTCTCCTGGTGGGTGGAACTGAAAAAAACAATCCTGAAGAGGGAGAATATCCAACGGCTAGAGAGTTATGCAGCAGACAAGCAAACAAACCATCAAGACCATTTACTTTTCTTACAGCTGTTTGTAGCACAGTTCTCAAACTGCAAACAAACTTCTTTATTTCTAGCCTTTACAGCACATTCCCATGTCAAAACCCCTTATCAGCCCCTCAAATTATCCAAGTAGCGTGTTTGTATATTTTGGCAAATTTGCTCCCATGTGTTGGAGGAATATCTGTTAAACTGCCTCACTGCTCTCAAATCTTTCCTTGAAATCCTCCTTTATTGCAATTCCCAGCAAAAACTACTAAAAAGCCCAACATTGGGGTGACATCTCTTCTGACTTCAGATTGACATCAAGAGCTCGCCGTCTAGACCTTGGTAGTTAATGGAGAAAAATAAAAATTAATCATGAGTTTCATCAGACCTGTCTTAAATATCCAGATCACAAGATGAGATGAACTGTACCAAAAAGCACGTATTTCTCTCCATGAACAGCAATGGTCTACCCTGCAGTACTAAAAACATCAACACGACAGATGCTAAAGTCAGCTGAAATCATTCCACCTGTGTCCTAGGCTCTTCTTAGCCAGCATCGCTTCACCGTGCTGTACTCCTGGCTGTTTGCATCCCTGTGTTGTCTAGTTCTGTCCCTGTGCCATGGGATGGATTTCTGGACCTTGCACGTAACTTTTAAAATGCAAATTTCCAAATTAAACCCTAAGCTACTGCCTGGTCTAGCATCTACCCAGATGAGCCTCCTTATCTAAGTTGAGTGCAGTGCAAAAAGTTGAAGTATGCATCGTGAAAAGGCCAAAATATTTCCCATTCATTAGCCACCATGACCTACTTGCCAAACTGCAGGGAACTGTCACCAGCTAAACAAAACCAGCAGCTGGGACTGGAAGGGCAGCTTGTAGAAGGGGATCACTGCATTTCCCAAAATGCAGGGGACTGTTGAGGGATTTGAGATGAATGTTAATGTACTTGGCAACACCGGCGTTGTGCAACCTAGCACTGGGGAAGCTGGGGAGGCGTGTGTGTGGGTGTGGGTGTATGTGATGTCATCTAGTATAGGCAGGGACAGATTACACCAAGACAGAAGTGCCCTGACAGGGTACCTGGATGCTGGCTTCATGCAAAGGACTTGCCCCTTCCTTGCAAGAAAAATGAATAGTTTCCTGGCCCACCGTCCTGCCTGCTGCCAAACCATCCTAGCAAGATTTACAGGAGAGAAGTCCAAACTGCCTGTGACTGAGTGACTTTTACAGTTGCCTGTTACGGCATATGATACAATGACAGAAGATATGCAGGACAGCTAATCCACAATGAATGTGCCACTCTGTAAGCAACAACTGATCTCATTAGCAACCTTAAAATAATAAAAGAGGATAGGTATGTCAGCTAGATACTTGATTTAAGGCAAAGCCCTTACGGAGGAGATGCAGGAATGATACTGCTGCATTTGTTCAGTTCTATTGTTTACTGTGAAGGTACAGAGTAACATCAGCAAATTTGGAGTCTCATATGAATTAGCATGATGGGAAGCAGCTTTCCCTACCTCTTGTCTCAAAAGGATCAGGCAGTACTTTCAATTCTTTTACAAGGAGAGAAGACGACAATAGTCCTGGCAGGTATTTAGCAACTTTGCACTCTCCTAAATGTAACATCAGTCTTGTCTGCTTGACCCAACTCTGCAAGCCAGCCTGAAGGATTTAGCACAAGTCCATGGTCCACCTTGTCACTGCCTCTGCCCCTTTACACTGATGGTGCTTTCCACCACTGCAGCTGAGAGGAAGCCATCAGATGACAAAAGCATTTAGCTGCTCTCGCTTTCCTTAACAAGCTCTTTTCAGACCTCTGCACCCAAGTTCAACCCTGTACGCAGAATGCATCTGGCTCCCAAGCAAACAGCAGCTATATAAATCTTACTGCTTCTGGTTCCAATTCCATTAATTGGTACTCAACAAACATCTCATACTTCAGTAACTGGACAGCATTTTCTTGTGCTATCATGGGCTGGCAGTAATTTACCCAAGAGACCTAATTCTCCCTCAAACCTCTTCCCTGCTCCTGTCCCAGCAGTCAATTTGGATCCGGTTGGTTATACTGCTCAGCAGTGCCTGTGGCTCCCCAGGGCATGTAGCTCATCAAAGACAGGCAACTCAGGAGCAGGAGCCCTCTCCCTGGAGAAACGGGACAATACAGGCTGTGTTGAGCACCGAAAGGAAGAACTGCTAGAAGGGTCAGGCCTGAGGAAGAATTTGAGCCAAATATCTACACTGTCCCTGACTGTATCCAGTGGCAAATTTATTCTCTGCATATTCTATGACATTCCCCACTAGTGCTTTGGAAATGTCTCTCTGATGACTTGCAAGAGATGCACACGCTGGGATCATCTGACGCTACAGCTGACCTGCTGATACCACAGCTGTGCTGCTCAGTATCATCTCTCTGCTTCCCTGTTCTCCCTTCTCTGTTTGTATCCACCTGTTTCCTACCCTGACATTGCATTACAGGCAAATTCATGGGTTGCAAGACATCTTTCTTCAGTCTGCGTACTGGGTAACAGGTAGGTGAACACAGCCAAGGAAGTCCAATGCAAAACCAAGGGATATTAGATTACAAATAAATTTCTTCATTACTGACAGCACATTCAATAAATTTAGAAAGCAATAGTTTTAGAATACAAGTGGGGGTTTTTGCACCAAAAAAACCCCTCCAAGAATATTATTTTGGCTTAGAAATCACTCTAAAATTCAAGTTATGGATATTACCATAAATATGGGAGTCTTTATCTACTAGTGTTAGTAGAAGCAATAGTCTCAAAGACAGCAGCACTGTGATACTGTGAGCTTGTATTTACTTTACAGGAATTAAATTACAATGATGTGTCTGTAATGGAAGTAATTTAATTTGTTACATATTCTGGATAGAATATGGCATTTGTCAGTCACTTAATCACCCTTAGTGCTCCAAGTCATTAATCTCAAACTTTAGCAAAGCAGCCAGAGAAGAATAAAAACCTAAGAGAAGTTTACATTACTGCAGTGCGTAAATTGGAAGGCAGCCTTGTCCAGATGTTCACATTGGCTGATCTGCTCTTGATGCAGTCAGCAGACACAGAGCCCAAGGTAAAGGGTAGGGTTCTACACCAAAGCAACAGGTGAAATGATGAAAAATTTGAGCATCCTTCTTGAGCACCCTCATCTAGCACAGAAGTCACAGGGCACTGCTGTTTCTCTGGCTATAGTTCAAAGAAAAATGTAAAATAGACTAATTCCAGCCATAAAAGTCTTATATTTGCAAAACCATTCTCAGATGCATTTCTGCACAGTGCAAGTATTCTTGCAAATTATCTGCTCTTTGCATGAAAGAAACCTCATGAACTCTTTTAAGATGCATCCTGAAGGGACTATTTGCCTGGAAAGACAGGCCTCCTGGGAGCTGGGTGGGGGTGCACAGTGCAAGCCACCAAGCCTGGGGGCAAAAGCTCCCTCCACGTCCAGGTGACCAAACACCCAACACACAGTAAATTAACCGCAATAGAAGTTCAAGTGCAGCAGAGGAAACGAGCTCCTCCCGGTTACCCAAAAGATGGAAGAGGCTGCCACCACCGCTGATTGAATTCTTCCTCTACAAAGTGTCATTCTCAAGTTATTTGGTCAAACAGGCAAGACTTACTGTTTACTAAATAAAGGCCTACCTATCCCTAAGTTCACTTCCCAGTGAGAACTCACCTGCCACCATTCAACATTCCCCCAGAAGCAAAAAAAACAGTAATAATTTAAAAAATCCAACAAATATAACCACTAATCTAAAAAAAAAAAAAATAAAAAATCAACAAACTCAAACATTTCTTGTACTGTGCAATGGGCCCAGCTTAAAAGATATTCTGACTCAAAACAGCACTTCATGTATAAGATGCCTGGGATAAGCCAAACAAAGCCAGTTTCTAAATGTCTTAATCTTTACACCAAAATAGAAGTACCAGAAAAAGAACAAAACTAGTAGATTATAACTAAAAGCTGGTTGCAAAAGTGAACAGAAGGACTAACTGACCTGACTCGAGATTGGATTTGGGTCTTAATACACTCAACCAAGATGCCAGCATTGGTTTTCAAGAGAAATGCATTAAGCTGTTTCAGGCTG
The DNA here is from genome assembly GCA_013397275.1 of Burhinus bistriatus. Classification (NCBI taxonomy): domain Eukaryota; kingdom Metazoa; phylum Chordata; class Aves; order Charadriiformes; family Burhinidae; genus Burhinus; species Burhinus bistriatus. The sequence continues at coordinate 26,897 of VYXH01006598.1, forward strand.
AATCATTGTGTAGCCCCACAAATACACGGAGTACTTTTGTAGTAACCACTCAGGAAATATCTAGCAGTAGCAGACAGTTCCAGGTTGACTGAAATGTATTCACACAAACATAAAGAATCGCAAAATGCCTGCCAACTGTATTGCATCAGCTGTCAAAATGCTGCAGGAAAATGTACAGGGAAGCTCAAATAAGGTAATAAATAACACTCAAATTTTAGTGTCTGAAGGAAAGAAAAACATCCTGACATATATTCCAAATTCTCCTTCACAAGCATAAATGTCATCAGAAAAAGATACTACATACATTTCTTTTTAACTGAAGAGGAGCTGGAATTGCCCTGCCTGCTGATAGGATTGTTTACAAGCTGGTAAGGCAAATAAGATGCACAACCCAGGAAACCTTTGTTCAAGTAAGTTGCAGGGCGAGCTTAAGCATGTGAGGGACAAAAGACACGATTTGGAAAGGTGATGTCAAAGGCAAATTTTAGCCCTTCATATAAAATCCAAGGATGTTTCTCCGTGCAGTTCCTGGCCCTGGTACAATGACAGGAAGCCCCCATGTTCGTGGGTTGTGTTAGCACAGTGAGCAGAGCAAATAGAGGGTGCACCGGAGGAGGCTTTTCTCGCGTTACCCTGCCGGTGAGTCCAAGAGGCTGTTATCGCAGATCTCCACCGTCTCGGGTGCAAAACCCTGCAACACAGCTGATTTTAAGCGAGAGGCCCCTGAGCACTATTCCTCCTGCTAACGCGCCGCATCTCCCACTCATCCAC
>VYXH01006598.1:37034-80148 GCA_013397275.1 Burhinus bistriatus
CCCCCCCAATACATCTTGACTCCTCTAATTTGTTAGCCAAAACAAAGCTGCAGAACTGATAAAGTCTGCTTTCCTAACCTCGTGTTCAGCGCTGAGCATCAGTCCAGGCTCCGGAGGCTTATTAGGGCTGTGTAAACATTTCAGTATGTCCCTCTGCGGCAGCACTGAATAGATTCCTCCCACTACAGATTTTTGTGTGCCTAACACAGTCACATTAATGTCACCCCTTTCTTCTCTCCAAGATAGACTGAACTAAACGTTGTTCCCTCAGGAAATGAAAATAGAAATTCTGAATAAAAACTGAACTTAAATTACTACAGGAAATTACTACTTGGATAGACTATAGTGGGGCACATACAAAAGATAGCTTAATTTTCAGGGCTGTCCACCACAGTTGAAACAGCAGGCATCAGCAGTTCTCCAAAAACCGAAAAACAACAAGTTCTCTCATTTACAGGATTAACTACAGATTTCCATTAGGAAAATGGTTCAGGCATTTTGATTTAAAAATAATGGTCTGTATTTCTCAGGAGGGGGGAGGGTGTCTCTGGAATTATTTTCAGAGTTCAGAAACAATTAACAGAGAAAACACTGGTTGTAGATTAACCATCTCGTTTAAGGCAAAGATACTAAATTCTTCTTGTTGCAATGTAAAAAAATAAACCCACATAACTATTTCATCACACCAAAGTTTGCGAAATAAGCATAGCTGTTCATTACTCTGGCAATATTCCCACTGAGATTGCTTTACCTTTGCCCGAGTAAGCATTAGACACAAAATACTAACTAGCTTCAATACTTCCTTACAAACTGTAAAATAAAAGCTATTGACTTGTGAGCAAAGAGAGGCAAGAGTTTGGCGTGCTGACATGTAGGACCATCCAGAGTAACTTAAGACCCCGAAGTATTTTACTTCTTTCAATCCTGTTAACAGGGCAAAGTAAACACACATTCAAACTGCATTAATAACCTAATGAATCAAGTTCATGTGACTTTGCTGATAAATGTTCCCCGGCAATTTTACATGCAACACTAAATTAAGTGTAATATAGCAACAAGCCACAAAGAATGCAAGTGTTTCACAGTACTTTACTGCTACAGAAAAGACAATGCAGTTCTTAATGTGTTTAAACCCGAAGAGTCAGTATTTAAACATATTTAAGTTTTCTTTATCAACTCTCCTGGCATTTTTTTTTTTAACAGATTGCAAAGACCTCCCCCTTCTTTTCCCTGCTCCACGCCCTCAGGCAGTTCCTGTGTTTATCCCTCTTTCCCCGCCTCCCTCCTTTCGGCACTCCAGAACAAAGTCACCTATTTCAGCAAACAGCTGCGTTTGAGCTCTGTGCAATTCAGGCACTCGCTAGTTACAAAGGGTTTTTTAAAAAAAAATAAATCTCAGCAGCCTGTGTCCAGGAAACAAAGGACAAACTTCAGCCCTGGTCAGCTGCACCAGGAGAAGCCCCATCCCCACCCAAGACTGCAAAAGTGAGTCAACCCCAAGAGAAATCCCGTCTGCTAACCCGCTCCCCGTTTTCTGCCAGGCCCTATGAACATCCCACTATAAAACCCCAGAGGATGCAGATGACTTACTCGCAAGCAAAGCTCTTCCCACTGCCCGTGCAAATGTTCAGCTTGCTCCTCGACCACCATCATGTCCTTGGCGAGAATAAGGTAAGCCAGCCACGCCTTCACGTTCCGTGCATCCTTCATGTTCCGCGCCCAGGCTGCCAGCGACAGCTCCAGCTCCTGCATGGAAATGCACCCAGAACAAGCCGTGGCACTAAGCTCCTCTGCTTTCCAAACCTGCTCGTTAATCCCCTGCCTGGCCTGTGGGGGAGGAGAGGAAGGGAATGTGCAGCCGCTTGTGCAGCGTTCTCCGGCTGGACTGGACAGGGTCCCCCTGTATTTGGCTGGGGGCCTGACTCGGAGCCCCCTGGAGCCCAGGGCAGAGCTGCTGCTGATTAACTGGTGCAGCAGCAGCCTCCACTGCATCCAAAAGTGCCGAAATGCTGCACGATCTCCCGCAGCTCCCCATGCTGCAGGGCAACGTTTGGGGTAGGAACGTGCCCACTTCTTTTTGGTTTTTGTTTCTTTTTTTTTTAAATTTTATTATTATTTTGGCCAACTTGCTTTCCACCTGCATTTGTTCCAATTTCAGGTTATTCATTTAAATGCTAAAAAAATAAAATTGGTTCCCTTCTCTAATGAATGGTTTCACAGGCAGATTTGTCAGAAATGTGGAGCTTTTAAACTCATTCACAGAAAGATGCTCCCTCTTCTGCTTTGTTCCCCTGACTCCCTTTTCCCTTTATAACAAGGTTATGCATTTTTGTTACCAGGGTTAAAATAGTCACCTGAAAAGCAGAGACACCACTGCATGCAACTAGGAAACATGATACTCTACACACGAGGTACTAGGTCTCATTTTGCAAGGCAGGTGCTGGGAAGTGTCACTGGCTCCTCTCTAACAAAAAACAGCTCTTGCTGAGGATCCAATTTGTCTTATTTTAAAGGGGAAACAAATTGTGAGTGTTTGTATCGGGAGAAGTGTGCTTTGTCCAAGCCCTGTAAGCATTTTCATAGGTCTTTTAATCCAGTCACTGATCTAAATTAAAAAAAAAAAATCTGATCTGCTTCAACATTGAAGCAAAAAAACCAAACCAACCTAAGACTAAAATTTACCTGAGCTCATAACAAATTACTCCCTACAGATGTGGGCATATGCATTTATCTATCTTAACAGGGGTCAAATCCCTGCATTAATGGAGCTGATGATGGAATTTCATGGGACTTTGCTAGCCTTGTATAAGGTCCAGGCCTGAGAGAAAAACAGCTTTATTCCATGGAAGAGTGAAAAGCAGGGAGAGGAAAGCAGGTCCTTTCTCATCCATGCTATTTTGGTCCTTTATTTTATTATACTGTGACACCCAAGAGCAGAAACTGCACTGGCACTGTCTGACCCTGATGCTTCTGCAGCTGAATTTCTCTTACTGGAATAAGAGGCAGGAGCTGTGTGCTGCCATCTCACAAATAATTCAGGGTTACAGCAAGACTGCTGCCATGGGAAAGGAGCCAGCACTCACAAAGAAGATTTCAGACAGCTGATAATGAGTTCAAAGCCTTGGCTCATTAATAAGCTCATTTGTTCCCACTACACAGGTCAACAATTCACTTCATAAAAGGATGATGAAAGACTGACCAGTCCAGACAAAATGTCTTATATCCCTTAGAAATGCTTTCCTTGCCATTTAATTTTCATAGTGCATGATGGGCTGCAAGGGCTTTTGCAACTCCCTTACTCTTAATTTTCTTTCTCTTTAATTATGCTCAGATCCCACAGGTGTGCATAGTGCTTTGCAGACTTACAAGGTCACTTGCCTGAGGAGCTCCCTGTCCAAAATGAAAAAAAAAAGGAAAAACAAACAAACAACCCAACAAAACCCCAACACAATGAAGAAGGAAACAAAAAGGGAGATTCAGCCATCAGGACAGCAGTCAACTGAGCTGAGACCAGGGAGTTCTTTCCCTTTTGTTTGAGGAACTGCTTATTTTATAAATTCAAACTGTGGAAAGTGAGCAGAAGCAGGAAAAAAATTCCAGACACTATTACTCTTCTTGCAATCTTCTTGATCAACTGGACTTTGCAGACTGGTAGCAAACAGGATGGTATAAAGGACAGAAATTCACTGTCACTGAAGAGCAGGGAAGGGGGAAAACTGATTTTACAGAGATCAGGTGTTGTGCAAAGACTACATCTACTTAAATACAATATGGCTGTTCAATACCGTAGTGTGTTCCTTGACTTTGTAGAGCTCTTCATGTTCAACTGGAAGTGGATCTTTTACTTTCTCCTTCAGCTCTCGCAGCCTGCTTTCTAATTCCTTGATTTGCTTTTCATAGCAGTCCCAACTCTGCTCAAGGAGACCCAAGGAAGTTATGAAAAGTTAAGGTACTTTATCATGACATATTGAACCATATGGATATGCTACAAAATAGCCTCTTCAACCCACTGAAGTAAATAATCATGTGATCTGGTTATTTATATTTTCTTTTTGATCTATAGTACCACCCATAAGAATTTGGTGCATGAATTTACAGAACTTGAACACTCTCCTGTATTTAAGGTTTGCCTTACAGAGCATTTCTGCTCATTTTGTTTTGTCCAACCCAAGAGGCTTTAAGCATAATTTTTGGGCTGAGGATTGTATTGATGACAGTATTCAATTTTAAGACACACTTACGTGCTTTCTAGCCATGAAAGCAAATTCATTGCTCTAAGGAAATAAATATGACCTACGCTTCTGTTTAGAGGTACAATAACAGGAGGAGCAACAAGTCAGACTAAATTTTAGCTCAGACTTCACAGCCCAAAGCAGGAGAGAGATCCAGGCCACGGGGAGCATGATAACAATAAAAGCGGGAAAACATCCATTGTAGCAACAAATGGATGCCAACACCATTTTCCTTTGGAGATTCAGGGGACCACAGTTTCAGCTTCCCACAAGCCCTGATGGCACGTGACAGTCACTTCCCTCAGAGCCCCTCTGCAGCGAGCAGCGGCTCAGCACTTGCCTTGTTGCTACAGAGCTCAGCCCTGGGGATAGTGGGGCAGGGAAGCTCTCAAGACCCAGCGCCAGAGAAGCAGGTGCCACTCCTCCCTGGGGAGGGCATCATCTACCTTTAGGGTGCTGCTGAGGTGCATCTTCTCCTTCTCCAGCAGGACCTGGGTGTGCCCCCAACTCTGCTGTAACTGGCTGAGCTCCTCCTGGAGAACAGCATTGGTCTCAGGATCAGAGACAGTGCGTAACTTCTCCCCAACATCGATGACTAAGGAGTACATGGCTTGCCACCTCTGAAGAATCACTGCCTTATTCTTTAAGAGAAAAAAAAAAAAATTAAGTTTCTAAGCTGTTCTTAGCAAGCTTTAGAAGTGCACTCCTGGCATTTCACTTGGGAAGAAGTGAAGACTTACAAAGGGAGTTACAAGGCACTAGTCTGTTCACATTCATGAAAGAGTAATGAATAGAGCTTCTCTTATCTGCTTTTTTACTTTCATAAAAATCAGTTTCTTTCTGATCTTCTGATCTATAAAACTCTACAATAGCTTTTCACAGCTGAATCTACAGAGTGAGAGTGCAACAGTTACAAAAAGATGGAAATTCAGTTGTCTTGAGTTAACTCTGAATAAAAAAAAAAAGTTTAAGTTCTGTTAGCAGCTCTATCCTCAACAACAGAGACAAATTTTTCAGAGATAACAGCTCTGTTAATCATAACATACTGCAAGTGAAGCCATCAATAATAATTTGCCTACAACACAAATTGGTCTATAACACAAGCAGATAGGATCATTGTTTCTTCCTGTAAAACAACAGCAGGAGGGAAAGGCAATGTGGAGTAGGAGGGAGAAGACTTTCTGGCTTTTCTCACTGAGGAAAAGCATGAGCACTAACTTGTAAAATCTACTGAAAATCATTTTTACACAGCAGGTAAAAATAAAGATGAAATAAACAGGTCAAGCGCCAAATGGAATACTGGTAATGTGTTAATCCATCACATTAGGTGTGTGGGAACACAATAAATCTTGGTCCGTGCAAATAGCATTCAATAATGTATTTTTGAAAGGTTTTAGATTGCCTTAAGCAACCTGCATGTTCACTGCATGTTTTTACTTTCTTGTAAAACAAAGAGATGCATAATTAAACGGAAAACCAAGATACTCCAAATTAACAAAGGAAAATACGTTTTTCCACTGCACATAAAATGCAGAACTCGCTACCCTGAAGAACTGCTGCCCGGGTCTGTGCATCCTGAAGCAGTGACTCCAAGGGCAGACCCCCTTGCAAGTGCTTTATCCTCTTCTCCTGGCACCTCCTGCCATCCTTGCACACACAGGACCCATATGACCTGTCTTGTCACGCATGTGCCTGCTTCCTTCAGGTAAACTGCAAGGCCTGCATTGAGCAGCCATGTCCATAAGATGCATACAGACCTAGAGGGTATCTGCTGACCAGGGTTCCTGCCTAATCTCCCTGCCACCCTGCATTTCATGTTCACATCAGTAATATTTTTAAAGCATACAAGGCTACTAAATGACAATGTTGACCAGGAAGTTTCCTAGTGTAATGAGCCTTTCATAATATTACTGTTTTCTCATCTGTGCTCCGCGTTAAGACAGTGTCAGCAATTGTTTCTCCCCCCAAAAACATGCGATTTTAAAGCTTTTTACCTTACTGGACAGAAGTTGTTTCAGTCTGAGAAAAAAACCCAGGGATTTTAGATTTATGAGCAATAAATACAGTACCTTGGCATCATGAATTAGATTTCTAAGCTGGTAAGGGCTACAGCACTCCTTGCTCTTCACAACTGTGATGAAGCTGTTTGTATCAGCAAGAAATCTCCTGAGACTTTGCAGGGAACTCCTGAAGAGCTGCCACTGGCTCATGAGTCCATCAATATCTTTCTTCTTCTGCTGAACCATCTGGATAACATTCTGCCACTGCTCCTTCAGCAATGTGAACTTGGAAATAAACTCTGTTCTGAAGATGATAAGTGTTGAGTGTTAATATCTTTTGACCTCAAGGATTTCCATTTGTAATATTGTGTTCCAATTACAATGCCCAACTATGCCAAAAGCTGTATGCAGCCCCAAGCTCAGCCCTGTTCTCTGTATTCCATCTTTTAAGCAATCAAAAAATACTTTTACATGATACAAGAATGGATAATGCAATTTATTCTTGCTGTTGTGGTATAGCAACATACATAGTACAACAATCACAGAAACAATATGCACTAAACGCTTCTCTGAAGAAGGAGGTGAATGCAAGTGAGACAAGATTTCTGATTATGCTGCAAAATTTATCTGTGCTTTTACCAGGCTGTAAGCCGGAGTTCAGCCATCATTGTATCCTACAGCAGTGGGACCTAACTGCAAAATGAAAAGGCTCTGTGTTGTTATTGAACCCATTCAAGCAGTTTTTTGGCCTCTCCTACAACATGGTTAGATGATCCAGCAGATCTAGCTGGAGTGGTTAAGACAACCCCCATCTATCAATTCTGCTTTGCTGCAGGAGGCCGTGGCCCACAGGTTAGCTCTTATACAAACACCTGTGTTTGTGGGGCTAGCTTCAACACAAAAATCCAGTGGCTTTGCTTAGTTTAGCCCTGCCTTCCCTGGGAGGTTTAAGCCAAGCTATGCACTTCATGCTGAAGTGGTTGAGGAAAGCACACACACTGTCCTGCCAGCTGTCTGGAAGCAGCATGCTCTGGCAGAGAGGGGTAATGTGTTCACAGCAGAAATACCTGAGGCAGTTGAACCTCTGCTCACAAATATTACACTTTTCTCTTAATCAATGTAGAGTGAGAAGCAGCAAGTAAGACCACACTGCTAAAAAACAGGTTTAGCTACCATATGTTTTGGGTTGCGTGACTGATGACTCAGTGCCCTGTCATGTGTGCCAAGGGCAACGTGGATAGTCTCACACCTCTGCACTTTAAAAAGTAGAGAGGTCTTGGAAGAGAGAAAGGATCCTTCGTATGCAGCATCCTCATTATCCTCTGTAAGGAGGTACCTTCTCAACCACAGTTACAATTTCAACAACTGCAGGGTAGCAGGAAGACAAGAAAGCCTCTGGTTCAGGAGCAATTATTTTTTGTTAGGCAGAACAGCCAGTTACTATCCAAAATGCAGTCTGGCCAGGGCACTGTGTTTCTTTCTCATTGCACCTCTTCCCGCTTTTGCAAAAGGTGCCAGAGGGTTATTAAAAGAGTGAACCCAGGCAAGAATTTGGATTTATGTCCTCATGACAGCTCATGAGAGCAAAGATTCAACACCAACTCCAAGGAAGACAGCATATTCACTGAATTACCAAGATATTAGGGAGAAAACCAAATAGATTACCTTTTCTCTGCTTCTCCGGATTCCAAGGAGAGTAGAACTTTTGCTGTGATAGAATTAAATGTCTGCTGATTTATGGAAATCTCAGTTTGCAGCATCTGAAAATACCAAGAGAACAACAGTTTTAACCATTCTCTGAACAACCTTTGCTATAATATCTGGTTCTGCTCCCCTAGAGTGACAGTGTTTACTTAATTTTAAATGCTGAAAGCTCTATTATTTTTAAGTGCTAGTATCAAATGCATCCTAAAAGATTCCACACTTTTTGGATACCAGGAGGAATTTACACATATGTGGTAGCAGAACCCACCAGGAGCTGTATGTTACAGGTAATCTGAAGCCTGAAGTTTTGTGGACTCATTCATGAGAAATGCCATCTAGCGAGAAACCCATAGAAAAGGTATAAAAAAAGCTACATATAAGGGTTAATTTACTCTGTTACAATGAACAGAAGTTTATTCTATAAATAATTTCATTGCAATGAGTGAATTAGAGAGGTCTAAGTAAAAGAGAGAAAATAACTTTCTGTGGACCCTAATGAATATCACTAACATGCAGAGACTTCATACCCCGTGGAATTGGCAGCAGCACAAACACCCTAACAGGTGTTTAGCATTTATCACTTGATTTTTTCCCTGTATTTTAGTTTTTTCCATCCTCTCGCCACTAGGACAAAGTATATAGATAGACACTTTGCTTAGAATTGCATCCATACACTACTTCTAGCATGCAATGTACCTTCTCCTCTGAATGGATACTGCCATACACGTGAAGCATTCCCTCTCTATAACAAACAGCAAGTGTTTGGAAAAATGCCAGTGAAACAGATTTCCACCAAAATCTAACAACGGGTCAAAATGGAAATATGCTGTGAAAACATTTTGTTTTAAATGCAGTTCTTCCAGAAACTGGTAAGGTTCCTGCCAGATCTCCAGCAAACTGCCTAGCTAGTTGCCACCGGCCACAGGCGTCAGTGCTCTGGGACAGGCAGACAGGCAAGTAACCTCAGGGTTGGAGAAACGTAGAACTTCCATGATGCAACACTTGAGAATGCACTCCTAAAGGTCTGATCCCTGCGAAAAGGGATCCATCCATTTTGGCAAAGGGTTTTCACATTTCAAAGCTTTCCTCTGAATGAGTACAAGGCTACATTTCAAGACTGAAGTGCTCTGTAAAACTCTGCCCAGATCTACTTTCAAAAGGCATAGTATTTTCTAGTGATTTCCCCCCACCTTCACCATTCAAGAAGATGCTTCTATTTTTAGAGTTAGCTTTACCTCATATACTCTCTGTTGCTCCTGCAGTTCTTCAAACCGTCCTGGAATATTTGTTTTTAAGGTCTCTCTCATTTTTTCTAGGGATTTAATCCATTTTTCACATTTCTGAAAGAATTTCTTTTCATTGTTTTGAGTTCCCTCAAGCACACTATAAAACAAAAGAAATCATCAGAAACTATTGTGTTGGTGGTTGTTTTTCTGGATATGTTTGCATACGGTCTACTGTGGTGGTTAGTAATACTAACATAGTAGGTTTTGCTTGGCACTTTGCTACCTTCTTCACCTATGAACATCCAGATTTTTGCTTCAAGTGACTTGGAATACAAATAGCCACTGAATAATCTGGAGTAAGTTGAAAGGGCAGGAATTCGACTTGGAAATCCCCTGAGAATGTTGAGAACAGATTGCAAGATTTCCCATGCTTTAATTTTGTTTTGATTTTCCTCACAGAAAAGGAAATGGTTAGTAGTGATTTTTTGTTTGCATTTCGGACCTGCAGCATTCCAGAGCAGTTGCTGTCTTCTGACTCCACTGCCGAGTTAGGCTCTGCATTTTCTTCAAGGTGAAGTCACTGAGTGGCAGCTTAATGCTTGCTTCATTCAAACTCTCTATGCTTGGAGAAAGTGCAGCAAGCTCCAGTGTGTGATTCTGGAAGTAAAAAAGTAAACTAATTGCAAAAAATACTGCCTTTCTTTCATTTCAAAGAAATATAGAAGCCTCTTGTGTAGGAAGGATCTGAACATTGCTTCCAAAATGCTAACCCAAAACCCCAACATTTCTGTATTAACTTCAAAGAATATAGGAAACAAAAAAGTCGCAATTCCCTTACACAGGGCCCCTTTTTCCAACAGTACGGAATAGATACTCAAGAGCTGGTACTTGCAGATTTATTTTGTACCCTACATTGAGGGCAACAGGATAGCTCCAGAGCAAAGCTGGGGAAAAAGATCTCCCATCAATCCCAAATCCATGCGACTTTACTCCCCCCTCCATTCAGGCATTTGGCCTGCAATGCACATCTAGAGTTTTTATGAACTTAAATGATTGCTTTTTGTGTTTTGGATGAGATGATAGTTACTCTGATGGAAGTGCTGTGACTACGATACTTGGGACACAAAGAGTTTCTTGAAGCAGGCAAGACCTGGTATCCTATGGACACTTAAATCCTGAGTATGTTATCTTTTTGTACTTGGAAATCCAAACATACCATGAGCAATTCTGAGCTGTCTGTTTCTCCCTCTAGACAGAGACTATCGAAAGCGTCTGTGCAATTCTTGACACGACCCTCCAGCGTTTCAAGGCAGTTCTGGAAATCCTCCAGTTGTAAAAGATTGAACTAGAGTGAATATTGCATATTTACGTTAATTATGATTATATACATGAATATATACATATTCAGTATACAAAAAGGAGCAATAAGCAGTATCATCAGGAAAACAAACAGATGTTAAATCCAAATTCCAACGTATTTATAACTCACTAACTGAACTTTTTCAGTTTTTGCACTGGATAAGGGGAAAATTTCAGCCAAAGCACAGAGCAAGAAACAGAATCTCTAAATCCTGAGAGATTCATATCTATCTGGAAGGAATGGGGGCATCTGCGATAGCTTTTTGTAGCTTTGGGCTTACATAATATGAAATTGGAAAGCCAAAACTACAAGGTTACACCAGAGAAAATGACTACCCAGGAATGAAATTTTTTGTGAAGTGGGAAGTTCACATGGAACATGAGAAATCTGTTACCTTCACAAAGATATCTGGCTTCCAGCCGTTGAACTGTGCTGGTTGAAAATTTCGTGATGAATTAGAGTTTACTTTAAAACAGAACAATTCATTGAAAACAGACTTTTTCACAGGAACAGACTAGTTTTACATCAGTAAATGTACAGCAGTACATTGCTTTGAAGTCTTCTCAGGAATACCTGTGCAGAGGGGAAGTCACAGCACTCCTGTGAGCAGAGCATCATATGAGGAAACCTGGATCCAGGTCCCTCCCTGCTCTGCCTGAACAGAGATGAGAATCTGGTCTTCAAAATTACATCAAATGACCGCAGTATTCTGCTTGGTTTTAGATACATTGTGTGCACTCTCATCAAAGCAAACTGAAGGCTTTAGGTTTTTTCCAAGGCAGAGGTGAGAAAGTTTGCAACTTACTTTGAAGTTCACAAAATAAAAATACGTTTCCTAACCTGTAATCATCTTGAAGGGTGAAACCCTTCCTTCATCTGTCCCTCTGGCTTCATATATTATTTCTTTACATAGGTGATCATACTGTCAAGCTTTATTTTATTCAAATTCCATTTCAATTCAAGAATTACAGTGCTCTAGTGAAGAAGGTAGCTCACACTGACAGCTAATTTAATATTCAAAAAGATACCTCAAACTCATCTAACTTCCCGTGCAACATCTTGTCGAAATAGAATACTCGATCGAGCGGCTGCAACTTCTCCAACAGAATGTCTTGTGCAGCTGTCCCAGCCTTCTGTTTTATCTGATCAGCCAGCACAGAAATCCGGGCATGGTATCCTACTCTGCTATAAAGGTCAAGCTGTAAATTCTGATGAGAGAAGGGGAAAGAAAAAAAGTCAGCAAACTAATCAGATCATCATTCACGTGCCACTTTCATTTAGTATCTTTCGTTGTTGTAACTAAGCTCTTTTTGTTGATCTTCTGCGGGAGCCAAATTCAGCTATGGTGGAAGCTTCAGTCTTTTACTCGGAAGATAATGGGAACCGCATCCATCGACCCTACTGCTGGGAAAAGCACAGTTCAAAGTTCAATGAAACACCAGTGACTTCAGCCAGTGGGATACTACTGCTACAGAGGAGATTAGGGAGAGAAATCAGAATATCCCTCTCTACAGAATGGATTTACACTAGCAGATGGAGGAACTGGCCCATGCTGCAGATGAGAAATGCTATGTTACAAATACACCAGTACTTTGGATCCCTTAGTGACTGAGGACTATGGTTTTGATTTTATTTGTTCCCCCTTACTACAGAAATGATGCTATAAAATTAAACTCTAAAGGCAGTACACGAACAAAGGGAGTTTTTTTATACTTGTTCCATGTACTTGATTATTTTTTTTGATCTGGACAAGGAATGGCAAGATGTCATCTTGAAATGTACCTGTTTCTAGAACTGTCATTTAATTTTAGCCATGAACCCCCCTGGAATTTGCCACTGTATGTTGTCTTTTCTGTGAGTAATGAACAAAGACTTATGATTGACAACAAAGAGCAGACGTGTGTCCCTAAAAAGCAAAATAGTTCTTAGTTACTGGATCATATTGTAAACTGCCACTTCCAGCATTTAGAAAATAACCCATTTTGATTTCTTACTCTCTAGATAGGACTCTATTTTTTATTTATTGTGGTGACAGAGATCCCTAAAACCATAACCTTTTCTAATACAGGAAAAGATTAGAGAGATTAAAACATAGTTTTGTAGAGCTCATGTGTTTTCAAATATGTGTAACTCGTATGCCATATCACTGATCCCCATTCTTCTAACTCACCACTTTCAAAAAAAACAATAAATTCTCTGTGCCCTACCCACACATACCAGGACAGGATCTACAGTGCTAATGGCACTAAAGTGGTCATGCCATGCTTAGTAGGTGCAAAACTTCCCAAAAATTTCCAGAAAACGTGTTGCCTTTTTGCTGACATATTAATGAATTTATGTCACAGCCATTAGTAGATCAGAAGAAAGTGAAAATGTTTTGGTCTACTTTTGCTGCTGTCAGTTGTTTCTGACATAGGAAAAAATAGATGAGTTCTCTTTCCCATAACATAAAGTTTCTTAATTGGCCACATGCAAACTGGAATACTTTGGACTTCTTCCAATATGTGGCTAGAGGTTCATAAAGCACGATGAATCATTGCTCTGTCCTGAAATAAGGATTATTATATTTCTTTGTTGCAGTCTGAAGAAACCAAAAATGTCAGAACCTAATGACAGCTTTGCTGCCTGAGAGAGTCAAATGTACCCTGTGGTCTCAGCATGAGAGCTCATTTGCCTAAAGTCAGAAGCATTTAGAGTAATCTAATGAGCTCAGAAATCTGTGAATTTACCAGACCAGGCCAAATAAAAGTTCCAATCCAAATAAAACCAATTTGAAGATTGCAGAAGACCTCAAGATGGTCCTGTGTTCTGGAAAACTGGTCTTTTTTCCCCACCTATTGTTCCAGTAGATATTATCTCTCCTCCCAAGCAGTGTCCAATAAAGTAAATAATTTTTGGTTTAACTTCCAACCTAGACAATTCTATGATTCCTTCCAACACAGGCCTGATTCTTTGTATAGAGCAGAAAGGGGCAGATAGGGAATATGATTGCTCTCTTCTCGTCCTATGTAAACTCTAGTTTGGTTTGGTCTCAGGATCTGGTCAAAGCATTTAAAGGAAATACAAAGATGTCCGTTAATGGAAAAAACCCACAGATTTTATGTTTTCCACTGACTGGATTTGGGAGAGGAGAGGGGAAGATGATGTTCTTTTGATTTGTTTCTCAAAAGTAAATCCTGGTTTGTACCAAGCAGCAGAAAGATATTCATGTACCTTTATATCCTGTATCCTCTGCTTCAGGGTTTCTATCATGTTATCCTCAGGCATGTGAGCATCTAAGAGTTGAGCGCACTGCTCTTTGTCCTGTTTTAACTTGGCTGCTGCCTCAGTGTATAAAGTATCGAAGCGCTGCCAAAGCTGCAGGGTTGCTTGTGCTGCCCGCAACTGATCTGTGATGTCTTCATTTACTGAGTTCCACCTGCCAACATATCAAAGGATAAGAGCATTTTCCTAGCAGATTCTCCTCCATAATATGATTTGGTGTAGGATTCCTGTTGGAGTTTCTTTGCATTCATAACCATGTTACTGAAAGCCCGCTGACACAGTGCCATTTTGTGCTCTGTGATCCATCACAAAAAAGGTAGTATCAGCTACTCCTCACACAGGTACCCTTAGACACGTGAGATTTAAAAATCTAACAGACATTCAAGTCCTGCCTCAGCAACTATTTTTTTTAAAATACTAATAACTGGGGGTCTTTTTTGCAAGCTTACCTAGTGTGTGCCTCCATGTACTTCTGTTCAATAATCTCGGCAAAGGAGGGGGAGCAGTTGGTTTTCAGGTTACTGGCAGCAGCCTGGAGCTTGGCCCAACTTTCTTCAGTGTTCTCCGATTCATCTTGAAGAGACTGCAAAATAGATTATTGCAATTAGTTGTGGAGATGAACGACCTAAGTATAGCTTCCCCTATAGATTGGTAGGGCTAGGGTAGCAATAATGCCACATATTTGCAGCACAGATTAAAATGTTTGTGAAAAAAGTAACACCTGATCCTAAAAATTAGGAAGCTAAAACGGTCCACGTTAAAAAAATCATTCAGGAGGCCTATTTTAAACTGAGGTAATTTATTTGCTTTTAAAGAAACAGCTCATTTAACAAACCCACAGCCTTGAACTGGTTAATTTAAATTCACTCGAAACCAAAACTGTTTTTATTTTAAGTCGCTGTTTCAGGGAAATTTCGACTGGCAGTAAAGTTGCCTTGACAACTCCTGTCCCCAGCTGTGTGTTCCCCCTCCTGATACAGGCAACTGCAGAATCCTGCCATGGATCGTATCTGTGAACTGATCCAGATTAAAAATAAAGAGGGTGATGGAAGGAAGGAAGAAGGTCCCCAGTTCCTTCCATTAATTACACTTCCCCAGATGAGGACGGAAAGCACCTATACAGGCTTTACTGACAAGAGACATGCACCTGGGATTTACAGCCTCAGTCTAGCCTGCAGCACTTCTGCTATAACTTGAAAATAAACCAAAACAGGCCTTATTTACACTGAAACAAGGAGTGATTACACAGCCCTTCAACACTCGTTTAAAGTCAGGTAAGGGGATTTTAGCCATATTTGTAAAATGTTCAGACCTGGGGCCAGCTTGACTGCCTACTCTAGATGCCCCACTTAGACTCTGTAATAGCCAAGCAGAGCAGCAGGATGATCTGGAGCATTTACGTCGGGCATTTATGCCCAGCCTTATTCAGAGGCTGTGCAGGAAACTCCAGTTCTCTGGAGGGCGACTGAACAGTTGACTTTGCACTGGAGGAATTGGAAGCGTCAGGCTCGGGTATCCCCCTGCTCTGACCCAGGGCTGTGGCACTCATCCAACCTAAGCTACAGCTTTTGGGAAGGGGAATCCTGGACCTTGACTCCCGTGCTGTTGATACGTGGAAAGACGCTTTAATGCAAATGACACTTTAATGCAAAAGTGTCAGTGGTTACTCCCAGCATCGAGGCACAAGCATCTCCTTCCGGGTTATGCTATAGCCTTATGGCAGGGCATTTCCGTGGGGAGCACAAGCGAAGGGGTAAATTTCCTTTCAACCAATGAGCTGAGAATCAACATCTTTCACTTGAATGGTGAGTAACCTTTAGGCAAACACATACAGCGATGGCAGTAGGTTTTCCTTTGCCTGCTGTATTTTCAGTCAAACTTCCTGCTGTCCTTGTGGATTAGACATGGACTGAGTAGACTTTAGCATGAGGGATGGTGGTGGAGTGCACATGTCCATCTGGACTCTGTAGTGCAAGGGAGCACGAGGACCTGGTGCTTCATATGGGGATGCCTTTCAGCATGCGCAGAAGACTAAAACATCAAGAGATCTTTGTAATCCAACATGGAGGCTCTGCTAGCCGACAGTAAGGCAACAGCTGACCTGTACTTCTCTCTTCAACCTTGGTACCTAAATTGCACCAAACTTGAACTTATGTGCTAAATAAAGTAATAAGTCTAAAAATAGTCCTCAGTGCCTCTGGAGGTAAAACAAAAATATTTCACTGACTTCAATGGCACTGTAATAAAGAGGAAGTTGCTCAGATAAATTTTTCTGTCTTTTTTTCAGTGGAGTTTGTTTGTTTGTTTAAAGGCACAGAATGAAGTACAGAAATAAGACAACTTCAGTAGATTTACCTGGAGGGTTTTGACCTGGTTTTCCAAAGCTTCCAGTGATGCCACAGAACGTTTGCACTGGTCTATGCAGTACAAATATCTTGTCGTCGTCAGACTGACTTCTGCATAAACTTCATCATACACTCTCCACTGCTCCAGTATTGACTGCATTGAGGTCTTTAACTGCGCAACCTGCAAACAAGCAACTTTTGTTACTATTTCTTGGGTAGTCCTGACATCTAAATCACTTTTAAATTGACTTAAACATCTAAGCTCAATGCTCACTCCATGGCAATCCACCAGTATTTCACAAGTTGGAGTATTTTCCTACTTGGTAAGGAATTGTGCAGGCTTCAAAGCAAGCAGTAAACAGCATTTAGAGTGAAGTTTAAGAATTTGCTGCAAACAAAAATTTAACCAGAGTTCACGGTAGCACTGTTCTGTCATCCACAACTCCAGAACACCCCAAAAAGTAAAAAGTACTGAAATAACAAACTGCTTATTCCTTCCTGCCAAAATCAACCTGAAGTGGGAGGAAGTTGAGAGCCTTAACCTTCTTAGGAAGCAGATAGTTTGATCCAGAGATCAAGTTGCCTTTTAATGAGAATTTCAACAGAAATTGTTTTGTATGGAAGATGCTACTTCACTACTCTGGAGAACTATCATCCCTCTTATGCCATTGTGCTCTAATAGCTCAGGTCCACCTGAATCGCAGTCTAGGAACTTCAGGATTCTCATATAAAATTAAATGGTGGACATTCTCTTTGTTTTCTATGGCTCTTTCATTATTACAGTTGTTTAACCTATATGAGGGCAAGCATGGTTTCCATTTGCCACATACTCCTAAACATTGCAAACACAAAATCACAGTCCTTGTTCAGTGTGATTTGTCATTTTTGTTCTCCTACATCAGGTATGTACATAAGGCATGTCTTTGCTTAGACAACACATTCATCTAGTTCAGTATCTATTTTCAGTCATGCCAGTACCAGATGCTTTGAGAAAAGCATGAAAACCAGGCAAGCAAACAAGCATGTCTCCATGGGACCTGGCAAAGCGTCCACACAATGGAAGATGAAGACTTTTCTACACCATAGTGCATGCTAAATAGACTGCATGGACCATTGTATCATTGTATCCTAGTTCTAGGCATGCAGGAGTAGATGGATTAATCATCCCTGTTCTCATTTGAATCATGGCATAGGTGGGAGGAATCTGTAATTGCTTTTTGTAGCCTGCAGCTAATTACTGCCCACACAAGGAAGATGGAAAGACATCATGTTTGTGAAATGTCTCTGGGCCACAGACTCACAGTCTTTAGCTCAATCTACAAATAATACAATCAAGGTATCACATCTCCTTAGACCTATATTTGAAATCACAGCCTGGCTCTGCTGCTGAGAGCAGTCACCTGTGGGAAGAAAGCTGCCCTCAGTATTTCATTGCACATACAGACAACTAGGCTGTAAGAACGTTTTGCAGTTTGTTAAGTTTGATATTTAAGTCATAAAAATACTAAAATTAATGTGACCCATGGTGACTATAAGAAGAAAAAAGTACTAGGCTGTCAATCCTGCCAATTTCAATCCCCAGCTCTGTAGCAGAAGGAAAAACTTGCATCACGTACACACACAAAATTTTCTCTGCTTTCTTGGTAAGAAACAGCCACATCAGTTCTGTGGAAGCCTAAAACAAGAAGCAGCAGACCCATCCTGGACCAACACCTCATATGTAAAAGTTCAAACAAAAGGGTTCAGGTTTCACAAAGTTTTGAGGAACAAAAGCAAGGCATTAATAATAGAAAGCATAAGGGAATCTTAACTATAAACTCAATCACTGCATCACATATAATCCTCTACAGTATATGGTTATTTATTATCACAAATTTAAATCCATAAATGTTCTCATTATTTTATCTTCTGCGACTATCAATTACATCCAGATAAGAAACATCAGTTCCAAGTACAAAGATAATTTAACTATAAATGCAAACTGCTGGAGCGTCAATTTGCATGGGGAATCAATCTGCCAGACTCTCCTTGAAGCAATTGGAAACTACCTACGATTTGAAGACAGTGAACACCATGCAGGTGTGTGGACAGAAGCGTAATTGGGAGATGGAAAAGCTACAGTGAGAACGGGGCAGGAGTAGACAGCTTCCACCAGTGTACTACAGGGGAGAAAGACCAGGGTATGAAACAGAAGCACATCAAGTAGAAAAGTTTAAGGTTTCCATTTGCAGCTTGACAGAAAAATAGCAGTGCTATATCTTTATTTTCCTAAACTCCAGATGGGGGTCTGTCCCTCTTCCCCCTGTATTGAAACTACTTTGAGATCAGATTTTTTTATCTCTCAACCTTGGAAATACGTTAACTTACGTTATGGTACAGACCTAAAAGGAAGTTCTTAGGAAAGTTAAGATTAAGAGTAAGGAATACTTTTCATCTTTTTTTGTATCAGCTCCTGCCATCCCATGAAGAAGATTAATAACACTGGAGGTAAAAATACGTACTGGAGGAAATCTGAATGCAAACAAAGCTATTACCTGGGTTACAATGCTGTCCACCATTTCACAAAGCTCAGCTATCCTGAGAGACAGAGCTTCTGGGGTTTGTTCTGCACTACCATTCAAAGCCAAACTCTGTTTGAGCTCATCAAGAGTTTTGGATTTAGTTGTGAGCTGATTTTCTAGCTCCTAAATGAAAAACAGGAAAAAAAAAAAGAGGAAGATAAATAATATCTTATAATAAGACTATAGAAAAAACCTTCTCAGTGAGGAGCTTAGATAAACATTCCTTCTTTAAAAGCAATTCTGTGTAATACTTCAGCCGTGTAACACCACCACCATTTCAACTCTGATACAGAACAACTGCTTTACAGGAATTCAAAATGACGGCGGCTGCTTTAGACAGTCTCCTGCAGGTAGAGCTAGAATCAGTCCATTTAGTGTCAGCATGAGCACTGGACAATATGCTTGGGAAGGAAATAATCAGGAGCTAATGCCTCAGCCACCATGTAGGCCTCTTTGTATCTCTCCGGATCCAAAAAGTTTTTCTGTTAATGCAGCTGAACTTTGCCTTGGGCAGGTTAGCATTCAGGTCCTCCTCTGCTCCAGCAGACTGATTTAGGATTTAGACTGAATAGGAACTGATTTTGCAGTATGACAGTCCCTGACATCCTAACAATTTCTAGAAAGTTATTTTCAGCTTGTGCTTTTAGTCAGAGGCTTTCTCCCATGGCTGAAACCCCACTGAAATCAATGGAGATGCCTAGGAAAATAAATTCCCCCTAGCACAATCAGCAAGACTATAAACTAGTCTTGACGTGCTGGAGAAAGCTCAGCAATAAGTTCTTCACAACATGAGTAAATATCATCAAAACATTTTCAAATTTGGATCTCATTTTTATTGAGCAAATTAATTAATGAAACATTTAAGCCACCTGCATCCTGGCGCTGTACCTTGCTGTGAGCAGGGTAGTGTTTTATTCAGAGATACCCTGTGTCTTTCTTCCATTCTGGCCCCTTCATACGTTTCTGAGTGCTTGAGAGAGACAAGTAACTTGGTGTGTAACAGAGCACTCCAGGCAATAAAAGCAGCCTACTATGAGAGAGACATGTAACCATGGCAATGAAAGAACAAACACTCAATGTTAAAAAATAGAGAGGGAACACTGTATTGAATGAAAACAGCAGACTGTCAGAGTAATAGTAGCCAAATATTATCTGGCTGCACCTGTACTAATTTTGAGGGAGTGGATGCCTAGAAAAACACAACAAAACCAAAGGACATCCAGATTCTTGAGGCTGGTGCAGGGAGACTACATTCTAAGGCAGGAGTAGAGAGAGTTGCTGTTTTGCCAAATGGGACTGTGTAGTTTCCACAACACTTCCACCACAGAGCTCTTCAAACTAATGGAACTGATAGCTCTTGCCATGGCTGTGCAAACTGAGAACTACTTCTTTTGGCGGCATCTCAGAATACGATCTACAGTATTGCTGCACAATACTCCAAATACCACAGAACAACAGCAGATGCATCTTCAACTGGAGGAAAAAACCATAAAATAGCAATTCACATTAAAAGTGGAACTGGCTGTTTATCACCATGCTTCAATTAAAATTACATTGTACTGTTCTTCTAGGAAATGGCAACTTCCTTTACATTTTTTCTCTTAAAATCTGTGTGGTTGTTTAGTCTGGATTCAGCAAAATGCTAAATATGTTTTTTACAATAATACCACACATATAATGCTTTACCTTGCAAACATCTAATGTGTTCTGTGCAGAGATCAGACTTGCTGGGGTTTCTAAAGATCTCAGTCGACCACTCTGAGCTTCCAGCCAGTTGCGTAGAGTCTGTGCTTTGTTCTCATTTTCAGTAATATCCTCCAAAATGTGTTCCAGGTCTTGTATCTGAAAGTTACAGAACTTAAACCTATAGGTGGGCAGAAACAGGGCTCCCCCTTCCATGACAAAATTTGTGATTACAGTATTTACATTGAAAATACTATTTAGAGAAAATATTTTGAAAGGAAAAGCTAAAAAGTTTCACTGGCTCTTTAGGATCTCACATTTACCCTGGGAAGGAAACAAGGCAGTGTGGGTTCTAGAGCTGACAGCCTGCAGACCTGACAAGTTGGGGGACCCCAGGCTATGTGGACACATTCCTATAGAGTCTGAAAAGCTCATTCTCCCTAAAACCCACCAACAAAGTTACTAATAAGCAAGGGACCTCAAGTCTCCCATCTTCAATCTTGGCTCTGAGGATCCATTAAATCCTAGAATGCAGTTTCTTGAAAATAGTTAGAGAAGATAACTTCCCCCCCCCCAAATGGAAATTTCATCATGGAGATTTTCAATTGCGCAGGAACTGAGTTGTCCACTTAAAAATGTTTCTGGTAGATTTTCTGTGTCAGAAAAATTTGGGAGTTTTCTGTTTGATGAGAGGTCTTAGTATCTGGATTCAGGGAGGGCAGCTTCTCCCAAAGCTCTGTAAGTTTGGGAGAGAAACAGAGATGAAAGAGGAATGTGCTGGTAGAGGGATTCATTTCAGCCGCCTCTTGTTTGCATTTTGGGATGCTAACCTTCCCCTGGTCTTTTCCATATCACATGAGTCATACTAGCTTTTCTGGGCACTGGTGCACACAAGCACCAGCATCTAATTCTGGATGCATGGATTATTTCTAGCCCCACTAGAGTAAAGTAATTCTGAGGCACTGCCTGAAACAGATTTTCTACAGAGAAACACAGAAGATGTGCTGGTATAGTTAGTCTACATGTTGAATTTGCCTATCAGCTGCTGATCTTCAAAGCACTCCATTATGAAAGCATATTTCATTATTGCAGAAGGAGAACACAGACACAGAGTAACCCATTTCCAGTGACCCAGGAGGGCTGGAATAGGGCTGGGAACAGATCCCTGCTGTGCCTTTTCCAGCAGGGTCATATGTTCCCATCTGAATACGGCTGTCAACACTACTTACTTAATAATTACTTTTTTGGCAAATCCAAATGCTACAACAGGAAAATGGGTGGTAGCTTAATATATCCCTATTTCTCATTCTCATCATATGGCGTGTGGAGGGGTGGTTTGCTTTTTTGCTGCTATGTTTGTTGAGCAGTGCCTGCGTTGTACCAAGCAGTGTAGCACCTCTCCTTTCCACAAACCATCCAGTGTTTTCTCCCACTAAGTTTTAAATGCCCCAACTTTCACAGCCCCCCAAAGCTTCAACAGATTTCACTAACAGAATCCCCTGCAGACGCTACCCTGAATTCTCCCTTTTTCATAGTTTTCTCAATATAGGTCTTCTTTGTTGACATGTCACTGACTGTATTTTCTTCATATGAGGAATCTTATTTTTTCCACTTAATACAGTCAACTAGGGTAAATCGCAGGCTGTCATGAAGAGCAGATTTTGTCTACTTTCCCTCCCTGCAAGTTACAGAAGAATCTACCCTTCCAGACTTTGCTGAGGTTTGCATGCCTTCCCACCACCTGACAGCTGATATGCTATGAGACCACTCCATAGGCTGCCCATGAGACAGCAGGATAGACAGACAGCAGAGAGCACAGGGAGTCTCACTGTGTTCAACAGTGTTTTCAGACTCAGGGAGAAAGGCTGCTTGCAAAATACGAGCACTGGCACCAGCAAGATCAATGTTGTGAGAGAAAGAACTCAATCAAACCTTTTTGTTCAGAGATGCCTGCAGCCTGTGCCACCGCAGGTTCATCTCTCCAAGACACTCAGCAAATTCTGTCCTTTCATACCGCTTGCTTTCCACATCACAAGTGCTCATCTGCAAGAGTGACTGGTTAACAAAATCTACCATCCACTGTTTAAAGTTCATTTCCATCATATATTCCTGGAGGGGAAAAAAACCAACAGAACAAAAACATAAAACAATTAGTTTGGCAGTTTAATCTGATCAGTTCCAGTGATGCTTCAAGGCATAGTTATGGGACATTCATGGCTCATTCTGAACCATGGCCTAAAATATTTTTCTGAAAGAGACCTCACTGTAGGAATAATTCTCAATTTTTACCATTCTATGTTTGTGCCTTATGTGCAGTGCCAAAGTGCCTGAAAACTGCAGCTCTAGACTGAGAACTTGTCGTCCTGTCTGAGCCCAGTGCACCGCAAAATACATCTCTGTAGGGATTTGTGCCCTGACGTTGGGCTCCCTGGCATCTATGGAGGTACAAGCACAGCTTGAATCCTTCCTGTGGCTGGGGCAATCAACCTCTGCCATTGGTGCTTTAGCATCTGAACAGAGCCAAGTCTCTGCCGCAGCCTCTCTCTCTGCAGGGAAGTTCATCTTGTCCCTCTTTCCTAGCAGATTATCTCTTTTGATGAAATATAATATTCAAACCCCCTGTTTTCTAGTTAAATGGAACCTGGTTATGGCACTCGATTCCGAGGTATTCCTTGTTGAAAAGATAGACTAAAACACAGCACAAAACCAGAGTCTATCTTCCTAAGGAAGCAAAGCTTTCCTGCTCAACACATTTTATAATCTAAATGTAAGAGACAGAGAACAAGCAAGACAGATGGGACAGCATGAGGAAAAGGAGATTATAGCACAGCAGGCAGTAGCTGTACTGCAGGGCAGGCAGTGTTTTGTGTGGCACGAAAGAAGGTTTTTATAAAGGAAGATGTTAAGGCACCTTTGAGACTGTTTGAGGAACCCTCCTGAGAGCAAAGGGAAGGATATGACAGTGCCTGTAGGCTGTTTCCATCCTTTTTACAGCCAAACACTTTGCAGAAGGCCTGGACTTACAAATTCCCATTTACCTTGCACTTCTGAAGGAGGCTTCTGACTTGGGCAGCACTATGTTGTGAATTTATTGGCTCCTCATGTCCCTGCTGTTGTTCCACATGGTCCAGCCAGGTCATTAGTTCAGCAATAGCTTCCCGCGATGAAAGTTTTTCCATCTGAAGCTGGGGGTAAATAATATAATAAATGCTCTGCACTCTGCTTGTTAGAAATATCAAGGGAAATGACATCTGTATTTTTCGAAAGGCTCAGGCACTATAATTGCAATTATCGGGGTATGAACTTGAAGGTGAGCCCTGTGCTCCAGAGGGACATATGACTTAAATTAAGAAAAGTTTGAGAATTCAGAAATTTGAAATAAAATTCTTTCTAATTGTAACAGACTTTCATATAAAACTGTAAAGATGACAGATATGTGCAAAACAGCCTAGGAAGAACACTGCAATAATGAAACTGCAGTACAATATTTGGGATATTCTGAAAGCAAGACAGCTAATTGGAAAGAAGTGCTTTGGGGGCCTTATTGAGCAGCCAACTGAATCCAGCAGCAACATTTGGAAGTAGTTATTTAGCTCGAACTGATAGATGGCAGCAGAGTTTCTCCTCACCTGGTGAAGCTTTTCTTGGATGGCTGGGAGCTGTGTAATCAGTTCTCCCCATTGTTGCTCAAACTTTGCCAAAGATGACCTAAGTGCCACAGTATCAGCTTGCTTCACGTGATAGAGCTGGTTGGCAGTGCTCACCACAGATGACTTCAGGGAAGATTTTTCATCAACTTCCTTAGAGAATGCCTGAGGTGCACGGGAGAAATTTAAGAGAGAGGAAATATTCATATATCTATTTAAATAAAGAAGATAAACCAGGTTTTCAGTCACAGGAAGTTCTGCCTCGACAAATGCTGTAGGTGCATAAGAGATCCTGGCTGGTCTGTGATCATGCTGCAGTTGGGAGCTCATTAGGAGAGGATTCCATTCTGATTTATGCACTCTGCCTGGCCTCGCAATCTGAAGGAAGGTCTTTGGTGGCCTCCCATCCTCATGGTTCCCCACACAGACAATGTGGTGGCTTTGGGGCACACAGCCATTCAATGCTATATTATGTGGGCAGCTTCCGGGTCACAGCAAATACAAAAACCACTCAAAAGCATCATTTTCACTGGAAATCACAATGTCTTATCTAAACCTGAGAGGAGAAATGACTCACAAACAAACTGTTGATGTTATCCCTGATGGTGGGCAGATCTTGTGACACGTTCAGAGACTGCTCCTTCCAAAAATTCATTCTCTGCTGAGCAGAATTCAGCCATTTCATTAATTCTTCTGAGTCTCTGTTGTAGCTACAAGGAGGAAACAAAACACACAAATATCTCCTAGTTGAGTCTAGGATACATTTCTCACCCTCCAAGTTGTCCTCCTCTCTGTGAGGAGGTATGTGCTATTCTGGCACCTGTGCTGCTACATAACCCTGCAGAAGCATGGCTACATTATGGATCAATGTGCAACACAGCAGTTCTGAAGTACATACGAGACTGTTCCTATCAGCTCTTTTCAGCTGGTCTGCTCTCCCTGAAAACATCCTCTTTCTCTATTCACCCAGCAGTTGCCAGGACAAGCTCACATGTGTGAAAAGAGCTTTGCTGGAGGTCAAAACCACCAGAGGAGGCTGTGCATGCTGCAAGATACAGTGCAGAATACACAGCAGGGGTAAATACCAACAAACACTGGCATGCTCTGCCCACACTATGGGCCCAACCAGCCTGAGCTCAGAGCACAGAGACCAGGTGCAGGGAGAGCTGAGCATGGCACATCAGCTGGTGGACTGGGCTGTAGAGCACCAAATTGCCTCCACCTGACTGCCAGGACTGCATTGACAGTTGGCTTTGGGCATGTGAAAGCATTGAGCATGCTTGGGTCTTCCCCCTTTGGAGAGCTTCAAAATACAAGTTGAGGCAGCACATCAGCCAGATCTTGAACAATTGTAAGGTGGATACCATACATGCACACACAGGCGCATTATGCCTTTGCATGGGAATCAAGGCTAGCTTGCATTTGCAGCACGCCAAAATGCTTTGGGCAGCATGATCAGAGCTTCTATTAACACTTCCATTGTACAAACTACAGCACGATGCAGCTAACTCTCACCTAGATCACTGACTCTGCAATGGCAGCAATCAAATATTCTTCCTAAAAAATAAGCATGTAGAGAAGCACTTGTCTACACAGTGAGAGAAGATCAGCTGTGTAACAAAGGGCTACTTTTCTGATCACCACTGCCTTTTTTTTTTTTCCTCTCATTTTTAAGTTAAAGGAGCTATGTTTTTTATTAATTCACTGCCACATTTCAGAAAATACATCTATAGACGGTCAGAAACTAATTTCTAGCTGATATCTCTAATTGCTTTCAGAGTTATACCCACCTGACCACGAGTTTGAGTAATGTCTGAAGTCGATGTAGTTCATCGCCAACTTTTTTGTTTAAAGACAACCACTGCTCTTCCAGCTTCCCAATCTGGCTTCTTATTTCTGGACAGCTCACAGCAGTCAGCAATTTCTTCCCTTCTTTCACCATCTGGTACAGCCTGGCATGCTTTTCATCACTGCTACTTTTGATTTGCTATCAGAACATGGGAAATTTGCAAAACAATAATATTTTAAAAACTGAAAACACAGCTAGCAAAACACTTACCATTTGTTCTAACTTCCTAATGTCATATTTCCTCTGTCATGTGGTTTTTTTTCCAAACAGAATGAATCTGTACTTCATTACACGCACAAGGGACACCGGTTATTTTTTGTTTCCTCCAGGTAGATCAAGACTGATCTCAATATAATTAAGATGCATTATCAGAATGACAATGTTATGATTTGATGGGCTTTTTTGACACATGTAAACCTCAAGCAATGGACAAACACTCTCTATCAGATCTGGTTGAACTGTCCAAACACATGACTGTCCCCACCAGAAAGTTATTGCCCTGCTGTTCTTAGAGGGCCTTCAGCAATATCTTCTTCAAAAAAAACCATTACCAGTGTTTTGAAGGAAGCTGTTGGAATAATTATTGAATAATGGTGTCAGGGAGGAATGAAGTGTAAACAGTCGAAGATGTTAAGTAAAAGACATAGGAGTGGTCTTGTTTGCTTAGACAGCTGAATAAAAACAAAGCATCATTTTCCCATTGCTACAGTTCATTGGAAGATCAAAATAAGAAAAGGGAAAAAGAGAAAAAAAAACCCAAAACCAGGAAATAGATCAGTCCCAGGGAGAAGGCAGAAAATAGCAATTGTGTGATGTGCAAGTATTTCACTTCTCCAGCGATAAGGGGCTTGTACAATATTATTAATAGGGATATTTCTCTCACAGGAATTAAGGCCTAGAGATTTTTATTCTGCTCTGTCCTTGAAACTGTGAAGCTCCAGTGCTGGGAGTCACCCCAAAAGCATCTTCTAAAGCCTTACTACTTTGTTTCTGATGTCTTTAAAGAAAAATAAAGACTTAAGAGTGAAAAGCTAGATAAGACCTTAAAAAACCAAAGCGAACCATGCAACTTCACATTCAATGGCTATGCAAATACTGCATGTCTCCTGTCTCAGTGTGACAGGCATCAAAAGCACTAGAGGGCCACTGTGATTGTAAATATTCACTGTTGATTTATTTCAAAAACTTTACTGTAGCTCAGAAATTTCTGGGAACATCCAATGATCTCTTTCATGCAGTCAACTAGATTAAATCACAGTAGTCCTTTTTGCCTTTATAGTCTATGAATCTAAATATCAAACTGGACTCAATATAGACCCAAAGACTTGATTCAAAAATTTCTAATAGAGTGGGTCCTCTGAAGACCGAGAAAGGTCAAACCTGTGAGGAATGCAGAGCACTCTCTGAAGACACATCATTAAGTTTATTGAACACTGTTTCTTCTTAATTTTATAAAACAACCATAAAAGCTGCTTTCATATCCTTCTATTCAAATGTGTTTAAAACATAGATAAAACGTTTCCCACTGGACCTGAGGTTCTAAATAAAGCTGTAGCTCTGCCATCAGAGATGCAGCAGAGAACAAACCAGAAGCCTATTAGCCATTCTGTGCAAAACGAATTTTATTCTCTGTGGTCAGATAGAAATCAGAATATTTTATTTTGAATTCTCAGGATTTTAAAAGGAGCTGGTAAACCTGTAGACCTTCTATTGCAACCAGCAGTTCAGATATTTGAAGGCATTGTGTTGACTCTCCTCTTCAACAGTTTTACATCATGGATAAATTCATTCCTGAATTACAGAAAAGTGGTTCTGTGTTCATTCCAAGGCTCCCTGCTGTTGTTGGAATCCATGTAGCCTGCACACTATCTTCTCCCAAATATGTGCATTTGAAGGCCAAGTTCTAAAGTAGCTATAGTCATTACTCCTACTTAAATGAACTTATAGCCCCTGGCTGAAATTAGTAACCTGATTTCCCGCTGCTTTTAAAAGTTAAGTTTTCAGCTTGCATCCACACAGACAAGGACACAAAACTCTACAGATCCATGAAGAAAACCAGTCAGACACAGACACAAATACCTGCAGAAGTGCAATCCTTTCCATTAATCTTTCTTCTGTTTCTTCCACCAAATTCACAGAAGGCAATGTAGAGGCAAGTGCCTCTAACTCCTTATTGAAAACTAGGCATTCATCATCAAATTCCATCCATTCCTAAAAAATACATTGCATCATTAACATAGCACACATCTATCTGCATTTTTGCTGCACCAGACTGAGGCCTTAATGCTTATTCTACCATCAGCAGCTCTTACTTTAATGAAATAGAACACAAAAATAGGTGAATAATATGGAAATACTAAAGTTACACGTGATTTCATTCTCCAATATCCTCAAGGTTTCTTATTTTACAGCGGTATACTTAATTTTTTATTCTCTAGGAGTGTTTTAGGTTTTATTTTAAAGTGGTGCTGGTATTTTTATGCCTTAAATGGCTCTCCTGTCAGTCCAGGCACTCAAAAATTACTGCAAGAAGTCATGAAGTCCCAGCCATGTCAGAGTAATGGGTTGAAATGTCCACTTTCAGATGTTTTCATGGAAAAAAGCCAGTTTACTGACACACACAGAATAAGTAATAGACTGTTGCTACCCAATGGAGACAGGAAAGGACAACTACCAGCCAAAGAATCACTGGTGCAGAAAGGGTTCCCCTAGACGCCACTCTTCTTCCCTCCAGCTTTTACTCTGGGTTTCTTTTGACTATTACCTTTAACAGGCTCTCCAAGTGTATACCATATTGGCAGGCCTTCTGCTTCAGCAACTTGACTTCATTCACCAGCTGTCTCCAGAATTTCTCTCTCTTTTGTAGGATGGAGGGAATCACTTTCTTAGAAAATGCTTGCATGAAAGCCAGGCGGATCATGAGGTTGTGGAAAAAGTCCTGAAAAAAATGTTAAAGCTCGCTCTTTAAGAGAGATCACACACCCGCAGCAGGAGTATGAAGACAGAGAAGACTTGCTGAGAAGAGTGGCCAGTTTCAGGGTCTCTCATAGATGGAATCAGGAGCCTTCTACCCAAATTCTGCATCACCCCAAGATGGGCAATTACTGATCTTTTTACAGTTAGTCAGGAACCAGTGATGAGGGGGGAGGGGGGGGGAGAGGGGAAAATTTTCAGTTGGAAGTGACTGACAACAATCATCTAGTCCTACTGCCTGACCACTTCAGGGTTGACCAAAAGTTAAAGTTACTAAGGGCATTATCCAAATGCCTCTTAAACAGTGACAGGCTTGGGGTATCAAGCCCCTTCTCTAGGAAGCCTGCTGCAGTGTTTGACCACTGTCTCGGTAAAGAGGTGCTTCCTAATGTCCAGTCTAAACCTCCCTTGGCACAGATGAGTTGCATACACTGTTTTCATTTATACATTTCTAAAGAAAAAAAATCTACATTTATACCTTCAGTTCATATGAAATACAAAGATGTTGTAGGAAGATGATGGAAGGAAGAATTTAACTATAGATAAATTCATAGTTTAGCGTGACGTAGTTATCACCATTATTCAGTTTGTTTCACCTGGATGGGAGGTGACTCCAAGCACCAAGGGTATTAGCAATTTTAAGGCCTAAGTATTAGGCAAGGCCCATTAATCCTTTGGGGTAACTGGGTAACAGTGTGATTTAGTTATGGCTCAGCTGAGCTCTTGGAAAACGTCTGAATCTCAACAGAACACTTTCCCCCACCAAAAAGCTTTGAGGGTTTAAGATCACACTCTTTAATCAAGACCTTCTTCACTAAGAACTAATAACTAGTACAAGAATTTCACTGAAGGACCATACCCCAGCCATAGGCTGTGTGAACATCTTGATAAGACTTGATAACCAGGGCAGAGAAAAAAGCCTTTTGCAGTTTTCTTTTGCTTTTGTAAATCAATGTATGTATATTTGGACTGCAGATATATTATTTGTTTTCCTTTGTAAATGAATTCCTAACATTTTGCTTTGCTAAGGGCAATTTGCAAGTGACAAACAATTTCAGTAACTGGAGTAGTGGTTTGCAGTGCTTGGCATCAGGAAGCAGTTCTTAAGGGAGTTTGAGCTATGCGGAGCAGTTAAATCAAGGCATTGATATGACAGAGACATCTTTGAGTGACTAGTGTTGGCCAGGGCTTCTTGCTAAGCAGCAGGACAGTGAGGATGCAGGTGCATTCTCAGCCATCTCCCATCAAGCATGTAGCAGCTGGGTACAAGGGACACTGGGCTGCCAAGGGGAGGATCTAAACTATCATCTATTTGGAAAAGGAGCTGTTATGGGTAAATTTCCTCCATCAGATCATGACGGCACAGAATGCTGAAAGCAAAGGCTCAACTCCCAGTTGCTAGACAGCAACTTCAGGAACCTCACTACTGATTTATTGTCAGTAATGTGTTTTCCTCACATATCAATATGTTGGGAGGTACGCCAAAGTATTACTGGGCTGACAAAACTGAAATCCTGATCTTAATTTACCACCCAATCTGCAGCTGTAACAACAACCTCTCTTTCATATTTTAGCGGGTCCTATTGTGGTCTACTGAAAAATTTTGCTTTGTTTTCTGCACATACGTCAGACCCTCCCCTATGCTATGAGCTAGTTATTGCTCTCCATAATACTGGAGAGAAACCAGTCGCAGAAAACAGCACTCCTGCTGTGCTGATCTGAGCAGTGCTGTGATAAGCATCTTATACCTTGTGATTTTCCAGGTGAGACTGTAGAGCTGCTCTGCTTTTCATTAGCTGCTTTGGATCTCGTGCAATCTTCTCTTGTCCAATAGCTACCAGCTCTGCAAATCCATGAAGTAAGTCCTCATACTGGCTGTGACAGATGGAAGGAGAGTGCAGCTCCGCATACTTTGCTTTCAGAATCCCCCACATGTCATCCAAAACATCCTACAATGTAAACACAGTTTAGTGATTCATGAAGGACAGAAATGAATCCTACAAACCCACACACACATTCCCAGAATACAAACTAACCATCAGCCTTTTGATGCTAAAAATACCTTGCTTAGAAGAATCAAACCTTGCTGAGTAAGTGGAAACTGTACTGTGCTCTTACCTCTAATTTATAAGCTTCCTGGATTAAGGTGATAGGTAACTGAAATCTCTCCCCGTGGCCTCTCAGTTTTGCTACTTGGTTTTCAAAGTTTTGCAGCTCCAAAGCACAGGCATCGGTTTTCTGAATTAAGAACAAAATAAGCTATTAGGAAGAGTTCTGTTCCGTTACATTTCCTATTATCACTAGTACTGCAGCAGATCCAGGGGCTGGATCTCTGCTGTGCTAGTACCGCATAAGTTCACAATGAGACCCTGATATCCAATGAGCTTATACGCTAAATAGACAAGACTGCTCATGACAAAGCTTACTGGGTTCACACAACACAGGCAGGAAGGGAATTCAGGTCTTGTGACTCAGTCCAACATTCAACATGCATTTCAGTTTACTGATTCAAGAGCAGCCATTAAAAGGAATCATGGACTCAGAAAATACTGTTTTTTCTTATGAATTAGAAAGACTCAGTCAGGGATGGATTGAGACAGGTTTTCTCTGAAGGAAGGGAAGTTATGTACTTCTGGTATTCCTTTTCCAAGAGTGGTTACTTGACAGAATATATCTAAGGCAACAGTCCCTGCTAGGGGATTCAGCGGTTCTGAACATAGCTTTCAGCCTGGCAGAAAGTTATGCCTGTAAACAAGGTTATGAGCCTGTAACAAAAAAAATTTGAGACACCCTCTTTGCTTCACCAACAAGCAGATAGATGGCTGATGACCAGTCTGGGGAGGATATGCAGTCTATTAATTTTTAATTCTCTGCTAATCCCTGTCAAGATCAAAGAAAATAGCTTAATTGGTCAACTGCCATAAAGTGCTTATAAATGCTGAATGAGTAGATAAAAATACTGGAGTCCTATTCTCACAAAGAAAAGCTAGTTTTGCATATAAAAAGGCATATGTGAAGCGTTGTACTTTGCATAGCTCTTTCTTCCCTGCTGTAGTGTAATTGCACTGAGTGGTTGTGGAGAGACTAGTTCCTCCACTCCAACTACTGAAAGGACTGGAATTAAGTCTTACTATGGATTGGGGTGTAGTTAAAAAAAAAAAAAAGTGGCAAATACTGAACTCTCTCCTTCTCCCGTTCTTAAAGTCTAAGTGAGACTCAAACTTTAGAAAATATGAAACTTAACAGATTGCAGACAACTGGAAATAATAGCTAATGCTGAGTTTTTCCTCTCCTTTCTTTCGAACAAAATTACCTGAAGCTGTTCAGAAACATTATGTCTACGTATTGCATTCAAGCATTGCTGCAGAGCAGCTTTTTTCTCAGTTAACTGATCATAGAGCAGCCTGGTTTCATTCTGCAAAAGAAACAAACATCACA
Organism: Burhinus bistriatus; assembly: GCA_013397275.1. Lineage (NCBI taxonomy): Eukaryota > Metazoa > Chordata > Aves > Charadriiformes > Burhinidae > Burhinus > Burhinus bistriatus. Next base: position 69,317 of record VYXH01006598.1, read on the forward strand.
AGTATATTACATATCAGGAACATAGTAATGACCAGACAAAATTACACAGCAAACAAAAAGGTTACCTCTTATGGCAAAAGCACTTTTTTCCTCTTTAAAAAAACAAAATAAAGCATGTGTATTATGGGCTTAATGCAGTAATTTAGAGAGGGAAATTCTGTAGTCTGTGTAGTGTAAGAAAGCAGATTACGCTGTCACAATGATCCTCTATGACTGTAAAAATCTGTGAAACTTATAGAGAAACAAATTCTTCTCTTCTGAAAATGAGAAAATGAGCCCATTACTGGTGACTGATGGAGCTCCATGGATTCTGCATAAGTAAACATTGCTAGACTAGTCCTGCTAGTGTTTGGAGGTTGTCCTAGTGTTCTTCAAAGGAACTGTTTTATTATTCAGCAGTAAGAGCTAGGCTGACTTGCAAATGATGAGCACACTGGAGTTTTGCTGGACATTGGAAACTGTATTGCAAAGACCAGGTTTTTCTTTCCTTACTTCAGCCTAAATACCTGATCTGAATATTCTCCAGCAATAGTAGATTTAGCCCATCACAACAATCTATAGAAAAGTTTCTCACTATCTGCTTTTCTGAAAAAGAACAAAACAAATGCAAATTCGCAAAACTATGGCTTCTGCTACTGTGGCACAAAATCTAAAGGAACAGTAAATACAAAGGGTCAAATCAACCTCCAGTACATAGCTAAAAGTAGCCCAGTGCCAGACACGGCACCAAAAGGGAAGAAGCCTGCCTCTCCTGAGTCCACACAGCAGCAGAAAGAACATATGAAACCCTCTTGGCCTAATCCCTACACATAGAAACTTGCTTTAGCTGGTAGCTCAGCGTGCATGGGATCCCAGGTTACTTCCATCCTTTCTGCATGCAAATTTTCTGCTGTGATCAAGGTCTCTAAGGTAGTCAGCATTGCAAACAGCACTGTAAACAGCAAAATTAATTTGCTTCTTGAAAGGCTAAGACAAGTTTGTTTAGTACCAAAAAAAAAAAAAAAAAACCCATTATAGATTGCTCATCTGTAACCCAAATGCATTAACACTGACAAGTCTAACAGATGCTATGAAACAAGATGTGCATTTGGCAGTGGAGTACCTGATAATTGCTATTATGATCCAGCCCAGCTTTCACCAAGTTGCTCCTTGAAGCAGTAGCAGCTTGAGTTTGTTCCAACCGTGTCTGCAAGTTGTTAAAGCACTCGCAGAACACATCTGTGCTCCCACCAGCACAGCTAATAGACTTTAGAAGATGATCCTTTCTATCACTCAGATCAGCGTGAAGTTTTTGCAGCTCGACAGAAAGAGTCTAAAGAGTTGAAAGAAAGATAACATGAGTGAAAATGGTCTCTGTCCAAGGATTCTTGCCTGTAAGAGGCATCGGAGACTCAAGTTGATAATTGTTGTTAAAAGCCATAGGCCCAAATCTGTGCAACACCAAATAGTTTGGTGGAGTTATTCCTGAATAATACCAGCAAAAAAAGAGAGGAAATACCAGGCCATGTATATCCTGTTGTAACAGAAATACATTGAGGTTTCCCCTTCCCTGAATGCTTTAGGACAGTTACCTCATAAAGAGCTTGCTGCACAGCTGCCTCTTCGGTGGAGAGAACTGAGGTGTTCAACATCTCCTCCATGTTATTCAAACATCGGCTGATTGCCAGAAGCAGCTCAAACAATTTTCTGTCCAAATTGGAAGAGACTTCCTCTGCCACATTATCCTGTGTAAAGGCAAGTCCAAAGTTTTCAGTACTTTCACCCAAGGCATGGCTAAGATTTATTCACTCGTATAAGGTTACAGGTTCGGTCAGCTAATAATAAAATGGAATTAATGCAATACTGAGGGACAGACTTGGATGAGACAGTTATATGCATGTAATAGTCAGAACTGTCAAAGCCAAAGCTGAGACAATGACCTTTCATGTATTGGGAGTGGCTGTGGTCTTACAGGTCTCTAATCTCAGGAATGGGCACAAAACAATTTGTCTTGTCAACTCCAATAGTGCAGATTTACTGAAATCATTCACACGCTCTTTGCTTTATACAGTTTGAGGAGTTTTATACACACTAGCAAGTCTTTGGATTCAGGTAGCAGAAGTATCACAGCTGAAATTTGAAATGTTTCCTCTCAAAATCCTAAGGCGACTTCTACATTATAGTCTGTACCTGATGCAAAAGCTACACTATGGTGAATGCCATTTGCAACAATACGATTATTGGCTTTGTTTCCCAGTGCCCAAACAGTGTCTTGTGTCTAGAATCCCTGGTATGTTTTGCAATACTAGGACATGCCATTTTTACCTGTGCATGCACCACATTTGCTTCTTGGCTTAGGTCTCCCAGCTGGACAGTGAAAGTTTTCAGTTCTTCCACAGTTGGGGTTCCTGCACTAGCAAATGTGCCTCGGGGCAGCACGTTCATCTTTGTTGTAATCTAACATTTGGAAAAAGAACATTGCAATTAGGTGAACAGCACAAATGAAGATGAGGCCATGGGCAACTAGATAACACTCCTCTTAAAAAGCATTAAAATGAAAGTTTCAAGGCATTAATGTAAAGCACCTGGATAGCAGGGTTCCCCTTTTACTGGCAAAAATTAGTTGGGTAGGCTAGGCCCTGACGGGGGATTGACTGAAAAAGGAGTTTCCAATTCCCAGCTTTAAGGGCTACAAGTTGTAGTTTGTGTTAAGGCAGCCCTGCTGCCCCCTGCAGTGTAAGTCCTGACTGAAAAAGAGCTGACATTCTTTCTTTTACATGACCGATATCCTTCCATGTAATGCAGTAGTTTCAGAGAACAGGGAATCTAGTCATAGTAATTGAATATGAACAAAACTGTTAATAACAGAAATCATAGTTTTGTCCAAGCAGCAAAATTCTGCAGTCTGTTCAGAATAAATATATAGCTTGCTCTTGTTGCAGCCTAAACTCCACTTTTGGTATGTGAGAAAGAGAGAACACAATGGTGAACGGCAGAACAAAATTTAAGCCACAGATTTGACGAAAATGTTCTCACTTGCAAGAACTGAGGCTTAACCCACATGCATGAAAATCAGCTGGGAGCTTGCTGGCTAACTCTCTTAGTTGTCTTGAAAGAACTAAGCAGATAACATCTGGTCTGAATGTTAATGACAAGGACTCACATATGTGCTCCCACACTATTCTTAGTAGTCACTACCTCAGAGACATTATTTACCTCAAAGTAAAACTAAAAGACAATCATGAAAACAGTATGCAGTAAAAATTTCCTCTGGAGAGCACTTGCACAGATTTCAGTTACCTGATGAAGAGACATGATACGATGAGGCAGGAAGATACACTAACTGCTATCTTTATTACAATGAACAGCCTGCAGAAAAGGGTTTTACTGAACTTAAACGGACCTGAGGTTCCACAAGCTGGCAGAGAGGAGACTTCATCTTTGATGACAGCTCTTCCTGCAAATATTGCCATTTATTACCCATTTGGTCCTTTGGAGTTAAGGTGGGATCAGCCTGCTTGCTCTTTGGATCAGATTCTCCATTGCTGTATTGAGAAAACAGTGTCAGAATGGCAAATACTGAAGCAGAATAAGCAAAATTAAATTTGTAAGACTTCTTGTATAAGATTAGTTTCTACTGCCTCAAAACCAGAGTGAAACCAAGTGCACGGATGATCTTTAATCCAAGCTTTGATACATTTCTTTGGGCTTTGCCTTCCCATGAAAGGGGCCTGCTGGCAGCCTCCATCTCTGAAATGACAATATGGGGAGCATAGTCCTGTAGCATGTCTTGGTTCCATGCTGGAAGGTGCATGATCCCAAGGTCCTCTTTTCAAAGATGCTGCCTTTAAACCTGGCTGGATGTCTCTGTAAATTTGCACAGCAAAGGCTGTGAATAGATAGCCAACTTGCCTCTGGATGGGCCTGCTTTAGTTCATGGCAGGTGTCAGTCCTGCCTGATATCAAGATTGACTCTGAACGCTGGAGTCAGCCCAGTATCAAAGAGGCTGTCACAGAAATGAGACTCCATTTCTCTAGACTGTTGATGGCAGAAATCTCCCAGCTTCTGCAATTTTTATTCTAAAGGCACACACCCCTGCACAGAATCAGTGGTGCCACTGCAAAATTTCAGCGGGTTTAGGCAGTTTTACATCACTGTTATTTTGTACCTTGATTCTAATTTCTGAGTCACGCTGTCCTCAAACTGTGGCTGCATTTTTTCCACGCACGACTCAATGAAGTCAATGAGGCTTTTCTGCTCAGCTGCTTTTACTTTCAGATCCTGTGCACAGAGAAGAGCACGAACAGTAAAATCAGTTGTGTGCACTCTATTAATCTGAAATTACAACTGTGCTTTTCCAATCACATTTTACATTAATTCATTTACCAAAGAAAATAAGAATACATCTATCAGAATAAAATGCAGTTTATGTGTAAACATGAGTTTACCAAACAAACCGTTTTCTGAAAACATGTATTTTTATGGAATATATTTCTGCCTGAGCTAAAGTTTTAATAGCAAAAACCATCAGTCAGAAACAAGTTATGCACACGTGGAAATTTAAAGGCCATTGACTGCCATCCTTATACACAGACAAAGGCAAGGGAAAATGGGGATTTGCTCAAATATGAGGTTGAGTTCCATTAGTTAAAAAGAGAGTGTCAAGTGAAAAGTGAGCAATTTTAGCAGCTCAGGCTGGATCATTTTCTCCAACTCTTTTATAATAGCATGACAAGGGCAAAAACTAATTTTGAGTTAGCAAAACAGAAGTAGAAGTAGTTTACAGAGCACAGAACATCACAGGATTTTTTTTATTGTGTTAACAGCAACCTTGAAGTCATTGTGAGTTAGCCCATGGGAAAATATTCACAAAGCTTTAGCTTCAAATTCATCTTCGAAAGCAATGTCAATATATAGACGCAGATTTCATAATACATCAGTGCTTCAAAGTTAGGAGACTGGAGGGATGGCTGATGACATCTGAATCATTATGATACAAGGCAAGTGTCAGGGTACCATCCACCTTTGTAGTATTACTAAACCTTTTGGACATAGGATTTTAGGTGTGAGGCCTTTCTCCATCCTGACAAAACTCCCCTAATCCTGGAGTAGAGGGGTGGCCAAAAACTACGCTTCACAGACTTGATCCCACAGCGAAAACTGCAGCAGGTAATAAACACAGCTTTCTCCTACACCCACAGGGGATGTGGAGCAGCCTGGCTCCTGGACAGTAGGAGAATTACCTGTGGGTGCTGGAAAACGTTGTGGTGAGTGAGCAGCTGTTCAGCAAAGACAAACTGGGGCATGCTGGAGTCATTTGAGTGTAGGATCTCAAGGGGCTCTGGGTTGATCCTGTCCCTGTTGTGAACCTGTAAAGAGAGGCCCATTGTGGGCAGGCTTCCAGATTTGACAAGAGTGCAGAACCTGCAGGTGCAGTTTGGGGAAATGGCGAAAGCAGTGCATGAAACACAGTTGCTACTCTTGCAAAGATTTCTGTCCAGTTCCATTTACTGAAAGTTTGATCCATTCATTCTAAGTTGCTCCTAAAGCCCTCACTTTTCTCTCCCTGACAGTTATAAGGCTTGTTTTGCTTTTCTTGTTAGCAGATTAATTGATATTAGCCCTCCATTCTTATTGTTTGACCAAATTATAGGGATGTGCCTTTTATGATTATAAATTTGCTCATGCACTTGGATTTTCTAGCTGTCTGTGCTCACAGAGGTATTTCAACAGGAGCCTTTACCAGCGCTAATTTTCTCCTGGGCCATGCAAGCTCCCTTTTAGATTGCGCTCCTCCAGCACCGGAGAGACTGACTGCTTTTACACAAACACTTCAGGTAGGCTTCTCTGGCCCCTTCCGCAACAGAGTGGGAATTAGCTCTGAAGCTGGGAGTTACTGTCTCACCCATTGGGAAGCTCAGCAAAGACTGTGCAGCTGTGGCGCAGGAGAGTTGGCAGAGTCACTGCCCTTGCCATTTATGCATTCTTCAAAGAGGGAGTTACTGTTTAAAAGCCTCTCTGCTGTGATACTGTCACAGACAAACTTCATGGCATTTTAAAGGCATTTAAAAAACCAAACCAAACAAACCCCTTTTTACTCTTTTCCTGTACTCCTTGCAAAATCTTGACCTCTGTCACTGAGCACTTAAAGCAGAAAAGATGTAATTCAGAGACTCATTAAAAATTCACTACTTGCTGCAAACTACAAATAATTATACAGCACTGTAAATTAGAATAATAGCAAGTCTGACATTTCTTATTGACTTTTCTCCCTTGCTTGCTTCACATGGTGAGCTCTAACTGTTCTGCAACTACAGCACATTAAAGCACCATCACTCTGTCTTGCTCTGCATAGCATTCATATGCTTTACCTGCTCTTCACTGTATCTATATTGAAGCATCATCTGGACTTTTTCCAAATTGCACTTCACTTCCTTCAGCTTCAAGGAAAGCACCTCTGTCTCTTGTTGGTACTGTGCACTACCTCCACAATCTTTCCATAAAGAAAGGACATTTTGTTCAATCTCTGATAACATCACCTAGAAGGGACAGCAGTCAATTATTCATTCTTAGAAGTAGAACACTCCTTTCCTGTTAACATTCTGAAGTCAATGCTCACACTTTGCCCGTCTGAAAAGAACACAAACATACAGGCAAAAAGAGAAATAGCTGCAAAAGCCCTAGATTTTCTCCAATATAGTCTCTTTTTATTCTGAACAATTAAACTGTTTCAAGCAACAGCCTCTGCAGGAAGTTATATTAACTCAGATATGGAGTAATAAAAGAGGAGAGCAGAAATAATAGACTCCATCTGGATGGAACCAAGAAGGCAACGCACCCTGATGGGGGAGAAGGAGGTGGTGCACAGACTGGCCACATCACACTTTGGGAGGAATGATGCTGAATTACCAAAACACAGTAATGTTACCATGTGTCAGCTAGGCCATTGTAAACTGTTGGGGTCTGGTTTTTGATTCAAGCTGCTGTGAATTAAAGTGCATCTCTGCATCATTTTAAACTCATGTTTTTAAGGTGAGTGTGGAGACAGGTACCATGGCTCAACTGCAAAGTAATCAACTGCAATACATTAACTGCTTTACATCATACATCCATATCTAGAGACTCCTTCTGCTTCATGCTATGTGTATTTTTCTGTGTAGATCTTGACTAGGTTAGAAACCCCCCCACCCCTGCCAGTTCACATCTTATATTGAGCCAAACTGTTAAAAGCTGAGAGGAATTCAGCAGCGCTTACAGCTGCCTGAAGTCTGCTTGTTTTTACTGGTTGGAACTGCCTGGTTGAAGCCTATGCTGACACAAACCCTGAACGGGATCCAGACACAGCCAGCTACTTAGGTGCTTTCAGAATCCTAATTCCCAGAGTTCAGCACCGGAGCACTTGGCTGAACCACAGCCTAAACCCAGAGGCATTTCTTGGCATGGACTCAGTTCCTATTAAAAAAAATCCCACCCACCACCACCACCAAAACAGCTGGAAATGCCTCCTAGTAATTTGAAATGGGGACATTTTGGTATTGGCTCCTTTATGGTAAGTGAAGTTTGTTGCTTTAGGTAGAGTCAGTGTTTGAAGCAAACTGGTACACCAGACTGGCACTGCAGGGAACTTCAAAAGTAGCAGGCCTACACATTTTCTTTTAATCTGCACACTAGAGAAAAAAGCTGCATGCCAGGACTCCCACCCAGCCCAGCCCATCATGCCAGTCCTGTTTTCCTCCACCTGTTTTCACCAACAGGTACCACCCACTCCTTTCCTTCCGCTGCCATCCGGGGCAATAGGCTGCCCTAGAAGTACGGCAGTAGGTCCAGGTATCACCACTGCTCACAGAGGGCAGGGGAAAAGTCCCTAGCTTTCTACCTATGCTGGCAGTTTTTTGCAAAAAGTGCAAAAGAAGAATTTACCAGTTTGGAAGCTATCTTATACCAGTCTTGTAAATCACTCCGACAAAAATAGTGAAAATGTCAAAAGAAAAAAATATTCCTTTTTTCCTAGCTAATTTATCGTGATGACACCAATGAAAAATTGCCTTTTAGCAGAGGATTCAAACTGTACTGACCCATGCTTCTGAAAATAATCCAAAGAAAAACAAAGCTTTAAAAATACTCAAGAGTTCTACCTACATCCCCTGGATGCATCAAGATCCTAACTCTAAAAACAGGTATTTTAACTAAGCCCTTGGAAAGCTGCACCTGAAACTGAAGCCAAGCGGTTGCCTGTTTTCTGGACAGTGTAATGAAGCTGATTAAGCGGGGAGAAGAGAAGCAGTAAGCGTAGCTTTTCTGCAGACACACACCCCAGGGAAGGGCGACTTGTTTGGATGGCAGCAGCAAACTGACCACTCCGTCTTACCTCGTAATCAGCCAGCTTCTGTTCCACCATCTGGTGCATTTTGGGGGTCTGGGGGTCTGATCCTAGGGACACTTTAGTTTTGTCTAGGCATTGTTCCAGCTCGGCAACCTGGGCCTGGCACACCTGCAGGATCGTTTCTGGCTCAGGCCTACCACCATCCACCGCTTCAGGAGGCACCGTGTCACTCTGAAGCAAAGCACATGAAAGAAACACGGTTATCTGTCCGGTTTTTTCTTTCTTTCCCCTCCCCTTACCAGTGGGAAACGTTTAACTTTCACACTCACAGAGCTCCGCCACTCTGCCACCGTGTTCCCAGATTAAAAAAGAAAAAAAAAAAAAGAAAAAAGAAGGAAAAGAGAAAAAGAAAGGGAAACTCAGCAGCCAGGTGATCCGGGATCTGGTGTAACAGGTTTCCAGGCAGCGATTTGCATTTGCACAGGTATACCTAAGCGCACAGGAAGTGGGATGACTCACCATTAACCAGTTCTCCCCTGAGGAGAGGTGTTTTTCTGTGGGAGTTGGATGTAAAAGCAATGTAGTTTAAAGCTGCAAAGCAAGCTGTTGGGCAGTGCTTACAAGCTACTTGCATGTGTTTGGTTCCAATAGTCGAATATGCTTTATTCAGGCTCTAGGTCACACAGAAAAAAAACAGTGTATTTTTAAGTACGTCTTGTGTAATTCTTGCTACTTATTTGCCCTCCTTAAGAAGCAATATTGCGCACTTCCGTAATAAGGAGAAGTCTAAAGTGCTTGGAGATATCGGCAGGTGCTTGGAAGGCTGTACAGGTATGTACATACCTCCAACACATGCAAATACTGGTACTTAGTAAGCAAATCAAGCACAACACCACAAGAACAAAACTACCTGTACACTCCCACGGCTCTGGAGCATACATTCAGGCAACCAAGATGGTTAGTAGTAGTGCATAAGCTCGGTGTTAAAATGAGATTTGGCAAAAAATCAGAGAGCAAAAATGCATTGTTTCAGCTGTCAGTGTCTTACTTTAATCACTACTATTCTTGTTTACCTCTAAGATAGTATGAGACAGTAAAGTAAACCAGAGTATACAGACACCAGAACAGTCCAAATATGTCTACTGAGGTATACATGACTGAAGAAATAAAGTACCAGTTTAGTCCAAGCTCCACCTGAAATTTCCAGCTCTAGTTTTAAGCCTGTTTGTTTTAGTTAATTCATTTAAATAACAAAACATTACACATGTATAATGGTGTGAATGACAACCTTTCATCACACATGTATGTGTACATAAGCATTTAGTTTACACTTAACGGCATGCTCTGCCGCTCCCCAGCTAGACATTGTTACTGCAGTAAACTTTATCCCCTTCCTCTACAGAAACTGAAACTCAGATATATAGTCAAATTAGTTGAATAAAACAAACCAGTATCATCTTCGCAGGTGTTCATACACATGTCGTGTTCCTGTGCTGAGACCATGGAGGCACCAAGAAGTGCACAGTAACAGCAGCACAACTAAGATACCATGGAAGCTTAGAATTGTTTGGTTGGAAGGGACCTGCCATGGGCAGGGACATCTTCAACTAGATCAGGTTGCTCAGAGCCCCATCCAACCTGACCTTGAATGTTTCCAGGGATGGGGTATCTACCACCTCTCTGGACAATCTGCACCAGTGTATCATCACGCTCATCGTAAAATATTTCTTCCTTCTACCTAGTCTAAATCTTCCTTCATTTAGTTTAAAACCATTACCCCTTGTCCTATCACAACATGCTCTACTAAAAAGTCTGTCCCCATCTTTCTTATAAGCCCCCTTTAAGTATTGAAAGGCTGCAATAAGGTCTCCCCAGAGCCTTCTCGTCTCCAGGCTGAACAACCCCGACTCTCTCAGCCTGTCCTCACAGGAGAGATGTTCCATCCCTCTGACCATATTTGTGGCCCTCCTCTGGACCCGCTCCAACAGGTCCATGTCTTCCCTGTCCTGAGGGCTCCAGAGCTGGGCACAGTACTCCAGGTAGGGTCTCACCGGAGCAGAGTAGAGGGGCAGAATCACCTCCCTCAGCCTGCTGGCCACGTTTCTTTTCATGTAGCCCAGAACACGATTGGCCTTCTGGGCTGCGAGCACACATTGTCAGCTCATGTCCAGCTTTTCATCCACCAGTACCCCCAGGGCTGCTCTCAATCCACTCATTCCCCAGCCTGTACTGATACTAAGGGTTGCCTCGACCCAGGTGCAGGACTTTGCACTTGGCCTTGTTGAACCTCATGAGGTTCACATGGGCCGACTTCTCCAGCTTGTCCAGCTCCCTCTGGATGGCATCCCATCTCTCAGGTATCTCAACTGCACCACTCCGTGTCATCTACAAACTTGCTGGGGTGCACTCAATCCCACTGTCTATGCCATTGATGGAGATATTAAACAGTACTGGTCCCAATACGGACCCCTGAGGGACACCACTGGTCACCGATCTCCATCTGGACATTGAGACATTGACTACTACCCT
>VYXH01006598.1:81224-110860 GCA_013397275.1 Burhinus bistriatus
CTAACTCCTTGAAGAGCTGGAAGTTTGCTTTCCTAAAATTCAAGGTCCTGACTTTATCCTTTGCCTGACCCATATCCCTCAGGACTGCAAACTCCACCAGTGCGTGATCACTGCAGCCCAGGCTGCCTCCAATCTTGATGATACCAAGTAGCTCACTTGCGTTGGTGACCAACAGGTCCAGTATCGCATCCCCTCTGGTGGGGCTGTCTGCTACCTGGCTTACGAAGTTATCCTCCATGCATTCCAAGAGTCTCCTGGATTGCCTACAGCTTGCTGTTCTACTTTTCCAGCAGATGTTGGGGTGGTTCAGGTCACTCAGCAGGACAAGAGCCTGTGAGCACATTGCCTGCTGTAGTGGAGTAAGAAGGCTTCATCAACAGGCTCCCCTTGATCAGGCGGCCTGTAGGAGACACCAACCACAGGGTGCCCTTTGTTGCCTCAGTCTCTAAGTCTTACCCATTAGCTTTCAACCTGCTCGTGGCTATTCCTCAGAGACAGTTCTTCACAAGCTATCCAGTTCTTGATGTAGAGCGCAACCCCTCTACCTCTCCTTTCTTGCCTGTTCCTTCTGAGTAGCCTGTGATATCAATAGCTGCACTCCAGTCATGGGATTTGTCCCACCAAGTTTCAGTAATGGCAACTAGGTCGTAGTTTTCTATTAGCATGGTAGCTTCCATATCCTCCTATTTGTTGCCCATGCTGCATGCACTGGTGTAAAGGCACTCCAGCTGGGCTGTTGGCCGTGTCACTTTCTTAGAGGAACACCCCTTATATTCCTTTGAGGTATTTCTGCGGTGTTTCCCTGTTGGCTCCTATTACCTCAGGAGTCCCTGGCTCATCTATGTAAGACTTCAGGCGTGCTCCAGTATACCCAGCACGTCTCAGAGCAACAGGCTGAAGACCCTTGCTAGCACCGTTTAAGTGGTGCACCTTGGCATTTCATCCCACAGCTTGTCACAGGCAAGCCTGATATTATCCCCTTACCACTTCAAGCCTAGTTTAAATCTCTGTCGATCAGCCCCACTAGCTCATGAGCAAAGAGCCTCTTCCCGCTTCTCAGAAAGGTGAATCTCATCCAACACCAGCAAGCCTGTTGCCGTGTAGGCCATCCCATTATTGAAAAACTCAAAATTGTGGTGGTGACACCAGCCACGGAGACATGTATTTACAGACTGTGTTCATCTTTTTCTTCCAGTGTCGCTGCCCACAACTGGAAGGATAGGGGAAAAATTACCTGTGATCCAGATTCCCTTACCAATTGTCCCAACGTCCTGAAGTCTCTTTTGATTGCCCTTGGACTATGTGTTGTAGCTTCATCGCCACCCACATGGAAGAGCAATACTCTGAAGGCCATACCAGACTAGGAAGTTTCCTAGTGATGTCCTTAACCTGGGCCTCAGGGAGGCAGCAGACTTCCCTAAGAGCAGGGTCTGTCCAGCATATTGGACCCTCTGTTCCCCTCCGAAGGGAGTCACCTGCAACTGTAACCTGTCTTTTCTTCCTCATCCAGTAATTCAAATGTTTCTCTGAATCCTAAATTGTGTTTTAGGCTGCTATACCTGAATTTGGAAGCAGGTATGTTTGCACAGAAGGGACAACATGCCAGAGGGAGGAAATGGTATCATTTAGCAATCACGAAGATAGTAGGAATTATTTAACTTTAGCATGCAGTTAAGCTCTAAATAGAGAACATAATCAACTTCATAAATCTCTACACATACACACATCTCTATGGAAAACAAATAGATTTACCATTTATAAAAATAAAAGTCTCCTTTCTGCTACAGAGAGTTGTGTAGGGTATGGAAATGTCACAGTGTAGCACAACACTGAAGTGGAAAAGATGTTACAAGCAAAAAAGCTGTCTGGTATGGTTTAAGAAAGGACACCTTCTCTGAAAAACCTGTCTGCTTGAGCAGAGAAAGACCCTGGCTCACAGCCTGATAGCACCCTCTCCACAGACCACAGAGCCGCTGTGTCCGCCTCAATAAACCGCTCCACTGAACTTTTGTATTACGGGGTCGGACAGGCCATGGGTGCCCCTGAAGGCAAGATGCTTACAAAGCACAGTGGTGGCACACAGAGGTGCCAGGACGCTGTATGCTGTCTTGTAACACTCCTGGAAACCCAAAACATTCAGCTGGAGGCTAAGTCTCTTGAATACAGGTATGTAAATTCCCACTATCCTCAATGGAGATTTACTCAATGCAGCCAGACAAGTAATGTGAGCTCAGCTGAACTGCTTGCCGCGCTTGGGTACTGCAGTGACTACATCTCCTGTGGCTGCAAAGAGAGCTTAGATATGTCCTGCACACGCAGAGACCAACAGCATCACAGTGCAGCAGAGAAAAAAAACACAGGGAGATCACAAATACAGTTACATCATATATAATACACTCACACAAGGCTATTTCTTTAATACCAATATAGAATATATTGTGCTGCTGGCTGGATTTTAATAGTTTGCTATGGTTTTTTAACTATAAATTAAAGGCTAAGCATGATGGAAGGAGTCAGGGGAAACAGCAGACAAAGTGACCTGAGGGCCTGCTTCTGCCCCAGGCAATGATGGATTCTGTCTTCTTCTACACTTGAAACCCAGGAAGAGCTGAGGTTACTCTGCTACCAGTCTGCTGCTCCCAGCCTTCCTGGAGCATTCATGTCTCCATATGCTCTTTTCTATATAACCTATAGTCTGCTGCATGCTCCTCCCTTAGCCCCCGCCTTAGCCTCCTCCCTGTTGCCTTCCACAAAGCAGCAACATATAGGAGTGTCCTTAATTTCTCCTCTAACTGCCACTTAAAAGTCTCATAGTTGATGTATGTTTACATCACTTAAACCCCTCCGTTCATGCCTGTATGAATGCCAGCATCTTCCTGAAAATACTCTGCTTTGTTCCCTAGTAAATTGCATTTTCAATGAGCAAATCAAAATATATTTATTATCACCCAAAGCAGCAATATGAAGATGCCCACAAAGGGTTGTAGGTATCCTACTGTATCATAAATACTGCAACAAACTCCAGTAGCATAAAAATAACAAAACAGGGCCTCTGCTCACTAGGTGGATTATACAATGAGCTCAGGTGACCTTGTTCAGCCTACTTCAGACCTTCAAACTCACCATAGCCTGACTGCCATCACCTGTGCCAGGGTCTTCAGTGTTCTGCAAAGTTTGCACAGATGTTTCCTCACCATGTTTACTGTGTGATTGCATTATCTCATCAGCATCCTGTAGACAGAGAGGCAACAGTGGAAGTATTTGTTGTGCTAGAGAAGCCTCATAGGGCAGCAGCCACTCAACCTATAGTGGTCCTGGCCCAAGAGTATTCACAGAGAGAAGTTCTCTTATGCCTGTAACATTGATATACAGAAACTAACAATTGCAGCTATCACAACATTATTGAAACACCATAAAGAACAGAATGCCACCAAAATTGTAGCCAATTGGGTGTCTTAGATGCTGATCTTCTCATGTACAAAGAGAAGCTCTTCCACAAAACATCCCCCAACAAAATGTACATTTTACAGCCTGTCCAGGAATTAATGAAACAAATTAGAATCCTATAATCATAGAATAGTTTGGGTTGGAAGGGACATTTAAAGGTCATCTAGTCCAACCCCCCTGCAATGAGCAGGGACATCTTCAACTAGATTGGGTTGCTCAGAGCCCCATCCAACCTGACCTTGAATGTTTCCATGGATGGGGCTGCTTTGCTGCTTCCAAACATGCATTTCTATCTTTGGGGGTTTTGTCAGGCTAGAAGAAATTAATATAGAATCATAAAATCATTTAGGCTGGAAAAGACCCTTAAGGTCATTGAGTCCAACCAATATATGCAACAGGAAAAGAGATTTTAAAGGGCAAAACTTAGTGTGAGATGGAAGATGGAGGATCTGAATAAGGCCATCATGTCCTGCATTTCTACAGTTCTCTTACTTTGCAGACTTCAGCAATACCTAGGACTTGTGCAGTTGTTTTCCACAAAGATGAGTTCCCATCCCCATGGAGATAAACCTGAGCGTGTTACCTGAACGATGCCATCCGACAAGGTACCAGAAGACCAGGAGGTTGCACTGTCTTCCTTGTGCCTTTCATCATCTCTTTCTGAAGGCCAAAAGCTTGCATCTTTCTCTGTGGCTGTACTTCCCTTTGAAAGCAGTAACAGCTCAACATTAGCTTGTGAACAGGAAGCTCAGATATTCCTTCAGGCAATGTAAATTACTGCAAACCTTTAGTAACCCTTTGCTCTGTTTCTACCTTGTTTATCTATCTTTATCGTGTTTCTCAAATCCAACCTCTTCCGTTGCTCTATAGCTCTGCTGCAAGATGAACGGCAGCTGGATGACGCTGAGTCTTCTCTAGAGACTTCAGAGTATCCTCATTTTTTCACACGATTTAAAAAAATAAAAAAATTTACAAGAAACAGTCTTTCTCCTGTTCTGTCCCCTTAGAAGTCCTTTATTTAAAGAAAACTGCACCAATGAAGGTGTAGAATCAGAAACCTTGAAACTGAAGTCCTTGTATCAGAGTAGTAAGGCACCACCTCTTTTCAAGCTGTTTGGACTTCTTTGCACTGTCTAGCCATGGAGTTTCATCCTTGCCCAGCCTAAAGCAACCCCTCCAATACTCTGTCACGTTTCCTTTTGATTCTTTTTGCAAGGATGTAGTAAAAAAGCTAATACCCATAGCGAGGACTTCAGAGAAATGGAGGTTCTTCAAAACTTGGTTGAGGCCACAGTCCCTCCCAGGAGATGCAGATGACAGTAGCTGGTCACAGTAGCCCAGGCAGTCTGTGAACTGCTGTGCAAGTGGGTACCTAGGCTACAAGCTCACCAGCACTTCTGCACATTCCTGATTTCATTCAAATACATCTCATTTAGTCCCTAGGCTGCAGGAAATTGTGCAGGAACTTTAATGGATTTTTTTTTCCTTTTTCCAAAAGCTGTTAACTTTAGCATGAAACTTTACTCCCAGCTTTGCTCCCCAGCAGTTCACCTGGGCCTTCAGACTCCCCAGATTCAGAGCAACCTGTTGAACAGTGTCTCCCACTTTCTCCCATTCTCCCAGAAATCTCTACTATCTTAACTTCATTCCAAATAGTCTGACCATGCCTTTTTTTTCTTAAGCTTAAACATGCAAATAATTTTGGTTGTTTCTTTTAAGTTTTAGCACTTCAGAGGCTGTCCAATTCTGTCTGAACCCCACCCCCACATATAAACATTGGCATTTAGGCCCACTAACACTTCCATACAGGGGGTATTACTGTATAAACAATCCCACCAAAAGCAGGATCACACATCACAGAATGAGGTGCTGTGTAATATTGGTATTGAAATATCGGTAGGCTGGCTCAAGTGCAATTTCTTAGTATCCTGGAGTGATAACAGATATTTCAATTTGTTCTGAAGTATTTTGGATTTACACATTTTTCATAATTTGTCCTGTAGCAAAATCTTGTATCTTACATATACTGAACTCACCTTGCTGTGGAAAGAACAGTCTTCTGATTCTTCATCTAAGGAAGGTAGAAGAGACATCATTCCTCTTTTTTTCAACTACAAAAATATACAAAAAGAGACAGCCCAATTATTCATGGCAAGAACAGTAAAAGCCTCTTCTCTTCTGCCTGTAAACCAAAAGAAAGTTACCATGTGGGGTCCACTTTTGGAGAAGCACTGAACATCTGCTACCCTGCATTAAAGTAACTGAAAGCTGCAGGTACTAAGCACCTCTGAAAATTGGGACTTTTCTCTATGTTGTAACATTTCAACATCACAGCTATAACCGGGATAAATTTTATTTTGGTCCATGAAAGCAACTTACCAAAAATCCCAGAACAACTGATTATCAACAAAACTACACATCGAGCATTTTGCTGTTGATTGCTTGATGCAAACTTCATGTTGAATCTGCTCATGCTAAAAAATAACTAGAGGCACACCTCTCTCCTGCCTTCTCCTAGACGTGCATCATATTCAGTCCTACTGGTACAATTCAGAAGCACAAAGGGGTGGAGAAGTAGTATTGATTCACAGCTGCAGGGGTGCTCCTCTCTCACGTGCCACTCCTCCTGGAGGTAGAAGGGCTATTTACCTTCCCTCTTTGGCTCTTGGGTAAGTGATCACAACCTGGTGCTCCACTTACCTGCTGACCAGAAACATCAGTCCCAATCAAGTCACTTTGTGCTAATACAGAGCCTGTGGGTTCATCTTCTGATTCAGGCGCTTCTTGCTGTAAGCGCTGGTGAAGCTCAAACATTGAATTCTTCATCCCAGTAAGGATATCTTCCTTTCTTTGGCACAGTTTTATGATTTCTTCTTTTACAGCTTCCATTTCTCCCTAAGGAGCAACAACATCTGTAAGCATCCATTTTTCTTACTTAACCAAACAGTAATGTAACAGATGATACCAGTGATGTATCTTACTGGGACTGAGGCTATTTGCCCTTTTTCCTTTTTCAGGGCATTGGGACAGTTCTCCATTGCCACTGCAGGAGATGTCCCAATACATGTGAAACAGCAGCAACAGTTTCAGCTCAGGACAGCACTTGCCACCTGTAATGCAGAAGTTGGTAGTCTGGAAGGAAATGTGAGTGGCTGGATAACTAATTCTAACCAGGTCCTGCATAGCCATGGGAATACGAGTTTCCTTCAGGACAGAGTGAATGCAGCTGGGTTACATTTACTCTGTGTGTCAGAGCAGGTGATGTTACTTCCAACTACCTTCTCTGGAAACCTGACACAAGACACTTGAGATAGCCTTGAAGAGGGCAAAGACAGCAATAAGGGTAGCTCAGGGCTGAGTCTTCTTTGCCGAAGCTGGCCTAAAAGAAGGAAAAAATAAACCATTTGGTGGGTTTTAGTGACGTGGCTATGGACAAAACTATCCTATGTCTTTGAATGTCATATTGGGAGCAACAGTCCCCAGCAAAATACAAGGAAAATATTTAATGTTCTGCAGGGATTAAACAATAACCCAAGTAACTCTGCACTAACAAAGGGGGAAATAAATGTCTTGGTCTCCTCCCTGGCCAGGACTACTGCTCTAGCTGGTGTTCGGCCCTTACAGCTTTCTCCTAGTGCCTTTCCTTACCACCCAGTCTCCAGGTGAGCAAAGAAAGCACAACAAATAACAGAGTAGGACAGGGCAAGGAATAAAATGCCCTACTCACTTCATTACTGAATGCTAAAGCTCTTTGAAGCATTGCTGCTTGCTCAGAAAACTGAAACATGGCTAAATATCCCATTGCACACTGGGCTTAGTCCATCAGAGCAAGCTTTGATGCTAGGCTTGAAATAATAACAGCATGCTTTATCATGAAAGTAAAAATCTGTGATAGATGAAAGCAGTAAGACTGCTGGTTCTAGCTTGACTACAGCTTCTTCTGTTAGTAACACCAGTGTGGCTGCATGATGGGGAAGGTAGAAGCAGCAAATTTTCAAAGGGCATGGGAACTCTGCTCAGACAAGGAGGTTTTTTCCTTTTGTACACTCAAAAACACAAGGTAAAACCTTCCAAAGGTAGAGGAAAGAAAAAGTCATTGGAATGAAGAAACAGTCATTCATGATAATTTGGCATATTTTTATAAATGTCCACTAAGAACAGTATTTCTATTTGTTTCATTGCAGGTGGAGACTTTACAGCATACATTTACCAGGTACTGCTTTGCAAACTTAACTAGCCAAAAACCTCCTCAGAAACTAAATCTTTATTAACATCACTTCTTCATCTGAAGCCCCCCAATAAGACGGGCAATTCCATTGCCCATATCTATTCATGAAATGCTATAACTGTGAGGCAGGTTTTCTTCTAAAACAAGAGCTATTAAACAGAAAGTCCTGCACTCAAAGACAAAAACAAATAAGAATCAGGAAATGAGTCATGCTTAGTACTAGCATCAAGCCTCCAACATCCAACCACCTGAAAGCAGAGCAGCTATGTACTTAGGAGCCCGCCGAGTGATTATAGTTATTAGGCAAGTACAATGTATGTGTATTAACTTCATTGTGACTGACTGCAGAAAGCTGAGCATTTCAGAGGCACTTTATAAACAGTTATTACACTTAATTAGTCATTTCCTGACTTCTGCAGTGCTGTCCTTAAAACACATCTTATTTTTGCATTAAATAATCGATTCATCCATTACAGAAAGCAGTTGACTGCAGGGAAAAAAGCAACACATGTTTATCTGTTGATGAAAACACAGTGTGGCCATGAGGATGAGGAAAGGAATCTAAAGAATCTAACCCTAACCAGAATCACCAAAAGTACCATTGCATGGTCAGTGATCAGAAATGGACTCAGCTCTCTCCTTATACAGTATCCCAAGCTGCTACCTCAGCAACATTAGCAGGATACTGAGCACAGGTAAGCTATTGGTGCTGCATATTGTTTCATGAAAAGAGCTGTCAGCTGTCACGAAAACAGCACTCTAAATTTTCCTTAGAAGTTGATATAGGTACAAATGACATATCAAAGTCAATAAGGAGTATATTATGAAAGATATATCCAACTTGCAAACTCATACTAATTGTAATATCTCTTGGTATACGTCAGCTTACGTATGCGTAGTCACACTATGGCATTCAATTGCCTGCTTGACTGTGGCGGGAAGGGGAAGCACAGTGCCATTTCTCAGTGCTGTGCGTCATCGTGATTAGTGTTAGTCAGGACAAGTAACAGACATGAGAGAGAAAACAATGAAACCCACCTCTGGACAATTAGTCTTCTGAGCCAGTTGTTGATCTTCATGTGATATTTCAACCAAGTGGCTCTTTAAGAACTGTTTCAACTTTTCAATTTCTTGCTCACATTCTTCTGTTTTCTTTACAGCTTCCTGTGAAATAGTAGTCCTCATAAACAATTTTGAATTAAGTAGTACAGAAACAAACTAGTCAGTAATACTATAAACTTGTACTGTAGAGTACTGAAGCCTCCTTTACATTTGTAGTTAAATGTAAAAGAAACTGTGTTTGTTCTGCTAACTTTGCACAACCCTGTCCCCACTAAGTTTATTATTCACTTGCTAAAAACAAACAAACTGCTCTATCCATAAGTCAAAGTATGGTGGGGTATTCTGACTAGGAGCACATCTTTGCTTACTCCAGACTACAGCTATGAATTTGGATATAAAATGAAAACGGAGAATATTTAATCACATTCACTACAATTTAGAACAGGTAGGAAAAAAAAAAAAAAAAGAGAAATTACAGGGTTTCATACCAAGTTAGAAAGCCTACCTGGTTTTTATTTGTGCTCACATGTTTACTGCCAGCTAGTTCTGCACTGACCAAAGATGAACTGTGCTGTACACCAGGCAGACTCAGAGGATAAGCCAACCACAGTATCTGACAATTTGAATACTTCCTATAAAAATGATAAGTATTTCCACTTTGTGTGAGCTTCCTCTTCTTACATGACTTGTAGGAAAACATATTATACGTTCTAAACAGCCACATAACCGTTTACTCATTTGACAGTGACAGCAAAATCTCCTCAACCCCCATGCTTTACTGTTCGTGCAGAAATCGACAATCTCCCCCACACATTGCTCATGTTTGTCAGCCACAGCCTGTCAGGTCGTCTCAGGTAATTAAGAAATTGTTACATCTACAAATCAGAATATTTTGTGAAAACATTTAATTTGCAGAACATTTGGTGGCTCTGTGTTTTCTGACCCGTGGGCTGAGAATCAAAGAATGTCTAAGGACTATTCCTCAGGTGTCTGCAAAAGGTAATGAAGAAAATGCAGTCTATTGACCACAGGCTTGAATTTACTCTGCTGATAGCAGCACCTGAACAGCCTGACAGGTCGAAAAAATCTGTGTGCAAAACATGCACAGACTCTGCCTTTCAATGCAGAGCCTCTCCTGCTATGAACAGTAACAGTGCCATTTCTTCAGTTACTTCTTCACAGTAGCACTCCCTCTCAATAAAATGCAAACTAATAATTCTAAATGATTATTGAATCATTCTAAACGATTTTTTTTTTTACTTACAGGTTTTAAAAGGAAGAAAAAAATGTTTTCCCCCTTAAAAAAAAAAAAAAAAGCCAAATTGGAGAGGAAGATATTTAATTGTGGCCTATAATCTTAATGCCATAGCTAAAGAATCAGAAGAGGAAAAAATGAGTTTTAAAACTGCTCAGTTTTAATGAGGAACTAAAAGTCCTTCTAAAAGGAAGATCCTCTGTCTTTACTTCCACATGAAAAGGACTGTTAGTAACAGGTAAAATGTGTACTACCTCAAATTGCCTTGACTAAATAAAGAATATGACTATTTTGTCTACAGACTCCAATGTCTTCTGTCCCAGGCCACTACGTGAATACAGCCACTTGCCTGAAGATAACGCATCCGTTCCCTGCCTTCCACTGAGGAGCAAAATTCTTATTTCATCGCTTTCCTAATATAACATAAATTATGCCATATATGTGACACTGAATCGCTTCCTAGAAGTGTTGCCTCTCTTTTGAGTTATATCATGCTTAACATTGGCTCTTTAGTTTTCATATTGTGCTAATAATAGAAGACCTACCCATGGAAAAGGCCCACCTGCCCATAGAGTAGCTGCAGGCAGGCACTGTATTTGTTATGGAAGAGCTTACTAAAAATGAGCATAGTAAATCATCAGATATGCAAATACTGCCAGTCTCTTGCACAGAAAACCTGTAGAAACAGCTGTGGCTTCCAACTCCTCTTCCTGATGACGTTACTTAGGTAGCGATAGGTGTGGTACTTGACAGGCCATAATAAAAAACAAAGGGCAACATTCAACACAGATCTAAGTACCTAAAATCCTGCCCCAAAGCATCTACACTACCTATTACAAGTTTTGTTTCTGTTATACTTTTCCAGGTATTACACTGATTTAATTATACAAAAGTTACAAGTGCAATATCCTATTGCATCACCGATAGGAAAATATAGGAAAACACACCCAAACGCTAAAATTTCAAAGCTAATCCTCAGGAAAAAAATAACAATGTACATATTTGTACAGAAAGCTTACCTCCCATTTGCTTTCCTCTCTACCAGGATACTTACTACTTTCTAATGCAGCACCCCAAATGCCATCCTTTAATAGCTTTATTCTTTGTTACGTCTTAGCTGGTGCTAGACTTGTATTGTAGTACTGCTACTTTCAACCCATTCAACAGCACTGGAAAATGTTTCTTGCACAGTTTGATATCCTAGCTACCAGGAATTGCAATTTTTCCAATCTGTTTTCTCACAAAGAAATTTCACTTAGCTACAGATTGTTGGATGACTATAAGATAAAGGCAAATGCTGAGCAAAAAAAGTCACAGCTATTTCAAAAAGGAGAAGAATCTAAAACTTGACCTAATGCTCCACATAAACCAGTTAGAAGTCTCATGATAACACTTTATAATTGCAAAGCATCCTGTTTCTGATGGTTTTAAATTAGTTTGAAAATTCTCAAGTATTTAATCTGGTAACTCTCTGAAAAAAGTACATTTTACCACATCCATTTTTCAGACAAAAGAAATTATACGGACTAAAAAAAAAAAGATCATAAGGATCATACAGATCTCACATAGTCATTGCTTTTTTCCAAACTCCAAGCATGCATTAGTCATGCAGCATGTTTGAGTTTTTCTCTTGGTGTGGTGCTCTTAATTTCACAAATTGAAAAACAGACGGACATTCATGGTTTAGCTGCCACTTCTGGCTGCCTAGCCTCCAAAATCTCCAGTAAGAATTTAGCTACAACCAGAGAACAGTTTGGGTTGGAAGGGACCTTAAAGGTCACATACTTTAACTCCCCTGCCATGGGCAGGGACATCTTCAACTAGATCAGGTTGCTCAGAGCCCCATCCAACCTGACCTTGAATGTTTCCAGGGATGGGGTATCTACCACCTCTCTGGACAATCTGCACCAGTGTATCATCACGCTCATCGTAAAATATTTCTTCCTTCTACCTAGTCTAAATCTTCCCTCATTTAGTTTAAAACCATTACCCCTTGTCCTATCACAACATGCTCTACTAAAAAGTCTGTCCCCATCTTTCTTATAAGCCCCCTTTAAGTATTGAAAGGCTGCAATAAGGTCTCCCCAGAGCCTTCTCGTCTCCAGGCTGAACAACCCCGACTCTCTCAGCCTGTCCTCACAGAAGAGATGTTCCATCCCTCTGACCATATTTGTGGCCCTCCTCTGGACCCGCTCCAACAGGTCCATGTCTTCCCTGTCCTGAGGGCTCCAGAGCTGGGCACAGTACTCCAGGTAGGGTCTCACCGGAGCAGAGTAGAGGGGCAGAATCACCTCCCTCAGCCTGCTGGCCACGTTTCTTTTCATGTAGCCCAGAACACGATTGGCCTTCTGGGCTGCGAGCACACATTGTCAGCTCATGTCCAGCTTTTCATCCACCAGTACCCCCAGGGCTGCTCTCAATCCACTCATTCCCCAGCCTGTACTGATACTAAGGGTTGCCTCGACCCAGGTGCAGGACTTTGCACTTGGCCTTGTTGAACCTCATGAGGTTCACATGGGCCGACTTCTCCAGCTTGTCCAGCTCCCTCTGGATGGCATCCCATCTCTCAGGTATCTCAACTGCACCACTCCGTGTCATCTACAAACTTGCTGGGGTGCACTCAATCCCACTGTCTATGCCATTGATGGAGATATTAAACAGTACTGGTCCCAATACGGACCCCTGAGGGACACCACTGGTCACCGATCTCCATCTGGACATTGAGACATTGACTACTACCCTCTGAGTGTGACCATTCAAGCAATTCCCCATCTACCAAACAGTCCACCCATCAAATCCTTATCTCTGCAATTTAGAGAGAAGGATGTTGTGGGGGGCCGTGACAAAGGCCTCACAGAAGTCCAGACAGATGACATCTGTAGCTCTTATCATAGAGAGTGGCTTGGCAACTACATCAGCCAGTTGCCTCAGGACTCTGGAGTGCATCTCATCACGTCTCATAGACTTCTGTACGTTCAGGTTCCTCAGGTGGTCATGAACCTGATCTTCTCTTGCACTGGGAGGGACTTTGCTTTCCCAGTCCCTGCCTTGCGGTCCATCCACTTGAGAGGTGTGGGGAGAGAGGTAGCCAGTGGAGACTGAGGCAAAAAGGTTGTTGCTGAGTACCTCAGCCTTCTCCTCGTTCGTTGTTAACCAGCTTGCCAGTTTTGCTCATCAAGGGGTGGGTACACTTTCTTTGTCCTTCTTTTTCTGGCTGACATATCTGTAGAAGCCCTTCTTATCGTTCCTTGTGTCCCTTGCCAAGTCCAGCTCCAGCCGCGCATTGGCCTTCCTGACCCCATCTCTACACAACCGGGCAGCATCCCTGTACTCTTCCCAGGATACCTGTTCCCTGCTTCAGCTGCCTGTGCATCACCTTTTTTGCTCTTTAGGTTGACCAGCAGGTCTTGACTAAGCCATGCTGGTCTCTTGCCTTCCTTTCCCGATTTCTTACGCCTGGGGATCGAGAGCTCTTGCGCTCTATGGAAAGCGTCCTTGAAGTTCTGCTAGCTCTGTTCTGCTCCCTTGTCCCTGAGGGCAGTCGCCCAGGGGGTCCTATTGCCTAACTCCTTGAAGAGCTGGAAGTTTGCTTTCCTAAAATTCAAGGTCCTGACTTTGTCCTTTGCCTGACCCATATCCCTCAGGACTGCAAACTCCACCAGTGCGTGATCACTGCAGCCCAGGCTGCCTCCAATCTTGATGATACCAAGTAGCTCACTTGCGTTGGTGACCAACAGGTCCAGTATCGCATCCCCTCTGGTGGGGCTGTCTGCTACCTGGCTTACGAAGTTATCCTCCATGCATTCCAAGAGTCTCCTGGATTGCCTACAGCTTGCTGTTCTACTTTTCCAGCAGATGTTGGGGTGGTTCGAAGCCACTGTTGAGCATTGTTCTAAAGCATGGTTGAGATGTTCTAGATCAGACTGCTTTACTGTAATAGGTTTGGAAAACTAAATCTGCAAAGTACTTTATCATAACAACGTAAGAAGTACATGGATCTGTTGGGGCAGGTCCAGAGGAGGGCCACAAAGATGATCAGAGGATTGGAACACCTCTGCTACGAGGACAGGCTGAGAGAGTTGGGGTTGTTCGGCCTGGAGAAGGCTCCAGGGAGACGTTATAGCGGCCTTGCAGTATCTGAAAAGGAACTGCAAGAAAGCTGAACAGGGACTTTTCACAAGGGCAGGCAGAGATAAGATGACGGGTAATGGCTTCAAACTGGAAGAGGGTAGATTTAGATTAGATATCAGGAAGAAGTTTTTCACTTTGAGGGTGGTGAGGCACTGGAACAGGTTGCCCAGGGAAGTTGTGGAGGCCCCATCCCTGGAAGTGTTCAAGGCCAGGTTTCATGAGGCTTTGGAGCAACGAGGTCCACTGTCCTTGCCTATGGCAGGGGGGTTGGAACCAGATGATCTTTAAGGTGTCTTCCAACCTAAACCATACTATGCTGATTCTATGATTTTTCTAGGTGCTGCTATCATCCTGTCGAGAAATGGATGGGTAACATGAGAATTTTCATACCTCTGCTGACGTGGGAACATGCATAACCAAACTCCAAGTTGCCTCCAAGTATATCTACCCTGGGCAATGAAGCATGTAATAGATATCCCTGAATTGAAACCTTCCTGAGCTGGTACAATCACATCACTCATCGAAGTGCTGCAGAGACACTACTTCAGGTTTGGAGCCAGCATAGCTGTTTCATAACCCTTACCGCCCATGAGTTAACACTCACCGACCCACCAGCACTGCCTTTTCCTACAGCTGTGTGTCACACCAATGCTTTTATATCAGTTCTGTTTCCAAACCTGGTCTGGCCAACAGCATCTTCAAGCCCCTGTCACATGTTCATTTATGCAGACACATCCTTTCATGGGACCTTCTGAGGGCAGGAGTTGGCCTGCCTCTAAACAATGAATTAACCAAGCCACAGCAGTAGAAAATGGTCGCTTTCCTGCCTCACTGATTTGGGAAGGTCATCTTTAGTGAAAGACTTTCTGCTATTAATTGTTAGCAATTTCTACATAATAGTTGTCAACAAAGAATTTCTATGTTCAAGGTAAGCTAAAGGACTTGAACATTGCAGATGTGTGCACCTGCATATAACACTGGACTTCAATCATCAGTTGTGCAAACCTGGATCATAAGACACTTGGGCCTTCATTTCTTCTACAATATGCTAAAACACATTGCGTCAGTTGTGACTGAATTGGAAGACTGAAATGAATTTCAGGACTATCTAGTGTGCCTTGTTGCAGTATCAAATTACACAGAAAAAAGAAAAAAAAAATTCCCAAACAATTACACAGAAGATGTAGTAAGTGCACTACATGCCTGTAAAAACAATATTGTCTAGTGATCAAAATTATTATAAAATAAAGGTGGTTTAGGTGACAGTAAAAAAAAAAATTACCTCCAGTAGGTTATTTTGTTCCTTCGTAATTTTTTCTAATTTCTTCATCCCTCTTAAGAGTTGTCTTGCTCTTCGGAAAACTGAGAAAGGTTGCGTTTTCACTCCTGGTAGCTGAAGTGCTTCTTCGTAGGACTGTATATGAACAATGGTCTTCTGCATGGGACCAACATGGTCAAGTATAACCTATGAAGATACAGGATAGATGATGGCTGTGACACTGAGTTTGAAAAATCAACACTGAAAATTTATACCACTGTCATGATGTGCAAAAGTTCTCTTTGGTGAGTGTCCCATCTAAGAAGGAAGAATATTTTAATCTTGGAACAAGTGAAAATCCATGGTGAGGTGGTCTAAAGGAAGAGGAAGATAGAACCTACATTTACAATTCTGCTTGTTCTGCATATACATACATGAAGTTTGCATAGTGACAAAAAAAGGGTCACATTCAGATTAGTTACTATTTACTAAGCGTGTCGTTTCAAAGTGGCACATCTTTGGTAGTGAAGACAGTTAAAAAACTGGTGCAAACCCTTTGATGTCACTCTAGCCAACTGTGTTTTTTCTTTTTTGTGCTGCAAACCAGCCATGAAATGTCCTATGTTAAAGCTAGCCTTTTATGATGGTCCTATAAACAGTCTTAGCAACATAGCTGAGATGATGAACTGGGATGGAAGCCAGGAGAAACCTCTGAAGATGGCTTTCCTGTCAAAGTCAGCATTTCAAATCACAACACCCCAAGTGGATGCACAGTTTACAATCACCTTTGTCAGTTTTGGAAGAACAGAAATGTGCAGTTTCGTACCACGATACATGTTTTATGGAAGGCTCAGTGATCAACTTTCAAAAGACAAAATGGCAATACCAACTCACAACTTCTTGGTTCTCCTAAAGAAATACAAAATCCTACTGAGATCTCATTCAGGGAACTTCAGAAGAAAAAAAAAAAAAAAAAAAAAAAAAAAAATACAAACCACCTCTGGGCCTTTTAATTACTAATATTTTTCTTAAATTCTCTCTGAAGATTATTTAATTTTAAAAGGCCCCAATTGGAATAGAGATGCTTATTCTCTCATTCATAATCAGACCGTATCACGAATTTTTTGTTATTAGCATACTATCCAGGCTTCAATTTAAAATAAGGAAGTAGGTGAATGTTATTTTCCAGACATAGTTTTTCCATATAATGTAGCAATTACAAAATTGTTCTCTACATAACAAAGCTATGAGAGGTACGATGACATTTTTACCCCTCCCCTGAAACTGAACCCATGCTTTTTGCATTTCAGTCAGCTAACAATGTGGACTGCATGTGGTATAAAATAAAAGACACCACAATGCTTTGCTTTACCTCACTCAAGCAGAGGAAGAAAAACCATCTGGCCAAGGTATCTTTGCAGTCAAGTCCCTGTGTGATGAAATGGTTTTACGGCAAGTCACTCCAGCCTACGTTTTCAGAAACCTGCTAAATATTGCCTCCATTTTTGGAAAAACAGGGCCTGATTTTCAGACTCTCATATTACTTACTGTTTGATGCTAAGTAGAGTGATGTGCAGCAAGTGTGTCTGAAAGTCAGGCCATAAACTTTACAAAAATGGAGACACTCAAATATGGCAGGTATGTCTGACAATGTGTGCTTAAGTTACGTACTCGAGTTCTCTATGGGCATAGTGCTTTAATTTCAAATGTTTTCGTTCAAATCATGACTGTGCTTCTTGAAGGGATCTCCCAACAGTCTCACCTTAAGGTTTACATTGAGCAGTTGTCTTGGACCATGCAAACTGGATTCATTTCAAATGAAACTAAAACAGAAGATACTCTCCAGAAGAGCCTCTGATGACACCAATGGATGTCCATTCTACAGGATCAGTCTAAAGTAAGCCCCCAAGACACATACAATACAGATATCAGGTCCTCTGCAGCAACCGCTTTGCCCTACCAATGTGCTCCTCTTGGATTGCACTACTTGCTACTGCAGAAACATGTAGCTGAAAGTATTATTTCAGTCACGATTTCAATTTTTGTGTGATACTAACATTTCAAAGTCATACAGTAAAAACTTGTTCATGGTAGTTTGCAGTCACAGAACAGCCTTATGCTTGTGAAAGCATATTTATGCTAACTTATGCATAAATATATAGGGAAAAAAGCCTATATAGGAGTTTTCACGGACCTGTCCGTGTTTAAGTTGGTCTTTAGGAGAAAATTCTAACAGATCTTCCGATGACAGGATTGTCTTCATTTTGGCAATGTCCTTCTCAAACACTTTGACGTGAGATTCAATGGCATCCAATTCCTAAATTTTGGGAACAAAGAGAGTATTTGTAAATAGTACAAATACCAAAGCAGCTTGCATTTCTGCCTTTCACTAAAATTTAAAAAGATACTGAAAAACAAGTGCAGCATATGCAGGATATGTTAATGAATGCTACCAATCAAAAGGCTAGTTATTATAAATTATGTATCATCATAACTTCTGGAGGAATTAACTATCTAAGGTAAGCTGGTGTGTTTTAAACCCTGCATACAGAATTTAAATATCCTTGAAAAGTCACGTTATAAATTACCAGTGGTGACAAGACGCATTTCCAGTGGTGATAGTTATCAGCATAGGAAACTGGTCTAATTACACTGTTGCAGTCTTATAAGTCTTATGTCAGATGGAAAATGGATCCACATACAGTATAGCTGCTTATGAACTCTCATTGAGACAGAGTCACAGAATAAATTAGGTTGGAAGGGACTTCAGGAGGTCTCTGGTGCCCATCAAAGCAGGTCATTTGGGGCCTGATCCTGTTGAGATTTGGGTATCTCCTGGGATGGGGATTTTACCCCTCCCTATGGGCTCCTGATCTAGGTGTTTGACCAATTTCACTGCAAAAAAACCCCAACCCTTCCCAATATGTAGATGGAATTTCCTTTGTTATAATTTGGGTCTGTTACTGCTCATTTTTATTCTGCACACCCCAAGAACAGTCCGGCTCCGTCTTGTCTATAGTCTCCCATCATGTAGTAGTAGACAGCAGTACCTTCTTGTTGCAAGGCCATGCTGCTGTGTCATGATCAACTTGTTGTCGACCAGGACCACTACCCCTTTTGGGAAAGCTCCTTTCCAGCTGGTTGGCCTCCAGCCTGTATGGGTATTTGGACACGTTCAATCCTGGGTGCAGGACTTTGCATTTGCCTCTGTTGAACTTCATGAGGTTTCTGTCAGCCCATTTCTGCAGCCTGTCCAGGCGCCTCTGAATAGGAGTCCAACCCTTCAGCAAGATATGCCCTTTTAATTTGCCAGTCAACATTAGTCCTGCGTTTCTCCTCCTAAACAAGGAGTTTCATCAATACTTCTGAACTTTACAGCTTAGTTAGATATCAATCACCTTCTGATGGTTTATTTCCCAAATAATTAATTACCTCACTTGGCACACCTACTAAAACCAGCACACCTTTTGCCTACACAAGGAGTATAAGCTGTATTTCGTAACATGATGAAGCTCTGATAAAAGGCACTTATAGATCACCCAAACTTACATCAGCCACCTCCTGGATCTGTGGAAGAATCTCTGCTATCTCATGCTGTAAAGTTGCTACTTGATCATCTATTTCATTTAGCTGTTGTATTATACTGTCTGTTTCAAAGACTGATGTTAGCTCCTCCAGCTCCAAGTAAACACTGTGTAGAAGATTCTGCTTTTGCTCTGAGTCTTCCAAAGCCATCTGGAGACAAAATAAGAGCTTAGTTTGATGCACGAATGGTGAACATGAATATTTCACAGAGGTTAGGACCAGAAGGAACCAGTTTTAATTTCCTGTATGTCACTGACCATTGCATATATTCCCAAAAGCTTAGTTCAGACTAAAACACTTTACTCCTAAGGGAACTGAACTGCTGCCTCTGCAAGCAGAAAACTGAGAGACTGATGCCATAATTTTAAGGGAATCAGTTAGATAAAATATGGCTACATAAGCATGACAAAAGGCATGAAGAGGAAGATTTCAAACTCAGAGAGGTCCCACCCCAAAAAAAGAAAAGTATGAGATCCTGAAGAAGATTTCTCTCCAGCTCCTGTGCCACAGTCAGGCTGACCCCAAGAACATGAACAAGACATGTCAGCCAGACACCTGAAAAGGGTTTTCTGCACACCAGCCTGCAGACAGCAGATATAACAAAATGCTCCAGAAAATATCTGGCCAGCTGTGCATGATGGGAACATTCTTCCCATGTCCTGCAGCTAACTGCATGAAATTTTGGATTAATTACAGTGAATGTCTGTATGAAGAACAGTGAGGGCTGCAAGAAATACATGTGATCCACTTGTCTGTGGCTTATGAAAGAAAGGACTGAATGCATGTCTCAACTCTAATGGAAGCCTTGGATGCATTTCCAAATCCACTAATTTCCCAGGCCAGAACACATAAAACACTCCAAATTATAAATGCAGAAGACAATAAGCTTTTGTCACAAAAACATTCACAGATTTTGGAAATCACAGTCTCCCTATTGTGGCTACATGCTCTGTAACGTATCAGCCCAGAACAGTCAGCTACTTCTTGTAAGGAATTCTTACTAGTTTTAACACAAAAATCTATGTTCAGAGCACCAACTTTCTCTCTTGGCCTAAGCCAAGGAGCAGATGTATAGAAAACTAAAATTTCACATCTGAAATTGCCAGAAATCCTCTTGGCACTTGCCTGGCCCTGATCTTCCCTGTAATATTAACAATATTTGATTGTTGAAATTACCAATCAGAATTACCTTCAAGATACTGCTTTCCAAACCAAAATTCACTTCAAAGTTTCCATCTAACACACAGACATCAAAATACCACTTTACTGTTTTGGATCACATACACACAATACAGAAAGAACTGTATACATTCAGGCAGTAAAAACTGATTATAGCCACACAGCAGAGTAACAGAAGACAATCACACATTCTTGGAAGATAGATGTACTACAGTTCAGCACTTTCACAAGACAGATGTGTCCAACAATGAAAAGTATCTATATTTCATGAGTGTCAACTGTAACTATTTTTCACTTAAAGGTTTTACTGAAAACAGTGAATTATTTATGTCAGTAAGTCTTAGGAACGCAAAATTATGTCTGTGCAGAGCAACCAGTTGTGACAAGACATATATCTGCATTAACACTTACCTGAAGGTCATCAGTATGTTTGCGTAAGCTTTTTGCAGAGTCATTTTGAGCATCTGCTCTTAGCAAGCAGTTGGTGTTTTCTATCCAAACTTTCACATTCTTCAAGAGTTCATCATATTCTCCCATCTTGTTGGCAGCCTAGGAGATGACAGGATCTTACAAAAAGGCGCAAATGCATTTCTATTCACTGTACAGAATAAACACATCTATGGACAAGATTAAAAGAAAATGGGATGCATTTTCATCAAGGTCAGTTAAATTAGTGTGGTGAAATAAAGACCATAATTTTTCTGGAACAGTTTCATGATTTCAAGCTATTTCCTCTAATCTAAGGTAATTTTGGTGCTTACATTTCACGGGAGCATTGTTAATTTAATAGATAACCCATTAGCAGAGTAATAGAGAACCATCTAATCACCCATCCAGGGGCATGAATTCCCCATGCTAACCCCCGTCAACCATGGTGCAGAGTCAGTCCTTTGGGGTAGCAGCTGGAGGTGATGTTTGCCACTCCAGAAACACTTAGCTACAATAAGCCAACGCGCTTACAGCAGGCTTTTGACTCTTTATTCATTTGAGAGCCTTTGATGATGTTTTATGCAAAGACTTTATTTTGTTTTTTGTAAGAAGTAATTTTTTAACAATTTCTATGTTTGCATCTACCTTGTTTAAAATGGCAGTTCTGCGCTCGGCAAGTTGAGAGACCTGTTGGTACTGCTGAAGGGGGGTCACTAAGATATCCATCAACTCCTGTGCATGGCAGGAATCCCGCTCTACTATATCATGCACCTCTGCATCCAGTTCATTGAGTTTGTAATGCCAAAGGTCCAGCATATCCCAGATTTGCTGCATGTGGAGAGAGGGGAAATGAAATATAAGGTCAGGCTCAAAGACAACAGCAGAATTATTTGTTCTTCATGTGGGGCATGTGGAATTGCAAAGATTTCGGAACTGGTATGACAAGAACAGAACACTCTGCATCTACCGGTGTGACTCACAGTTGAAAAAACATGTATTTTCCTGTGAGAAAGAATTGGTAAATATTCACCAGCTAAATGCTTAGTTGTTATTCTCCTTTTACAGATATAAAATGGATGGAGGCCACTTTATGCTCCAGCTAAACCAGGTTCTGTAGAAACAACCTAAAATCTTTTAACACCCACAAAACCTTTTTGGCAAGATTACCTTCTGAACTTCTTTGGCTTTTGTGATGTTTTCACTCTTGTGTTGTAACATCTTTTCAATAGCTTGAAGGCCATTGTTAATAGTTTCTGCTTTTCTTTTCAGCGCACACTGAGGAGAGCTCTGCAAGATTTCAAAGCTAATCTGTTAAAGAGAAAACAATAGGGGAGATTACAAAGATCTGCTTGTTTCTGTGCACCACCTGACCAAAAATATTCAAATTATTTTTATGTTTCTCTCTTAAAAACTCGTCAATCTACTTAGAAACAGAGGACTGGAATTACATTTGCAGGGAGAAGCATTAATGTGAGCTGGTTCAACATTTACACGTTGTTCAATAATTTCCTCTCACTTAAAAATCACTGGTCAAGAAAGGCAATCCCTGAAGAAACAATGACACTGCAACTCCCTGGGTGATTCACTTCAGCTGCCCCTATTCTAATCTGTAACAGAGGCTAATCCTGCTGCATTGTGGAAACGGTCACATTTAGATTAGTGTTTTAACAAACCTAGAATGATACCTTTATGTCTCAGCTGACAGGTATTACTTCCATGTAAGAAACAAGGGAATATGGAAGTGAATATATACATAGTGATTTTCTAAATATAAATTTAGAGACTTATTACTAAACTAAAAGGCTCTGAGCCCCACAAAGTATGTGAAACTTAATTTTACTCTGCAAACTCCACAGAAATGAAAAATCAGTACACTGGAAGGCCTGATTTTCTATGTAAAGAGAAAAACTCTCACGTAAGCTCCAGTTGAGTAATTGCCCGAGCATGGAACGGCGCAACACAATGAAGTACCAGGTTACTATGGACTAGATGAAGTGCAGGGAGTGAGAAAGTCCTTGCTCTTAGCCCAAAGTGACGTCATTTCTTACTAAACCCTGCTAACTGTTAAAGTCAACCAAGAACCAGGAAATTGTTAAATCATGTTAAATTCTTTGTGTGCTGCAGCCCTAGGACTTACGGGGCATATGCACATTGCACACCTTTGTGCTGCGGTGATGCAAAAGATTTCTAGTTCAGTAGTTATTCTGGTTTGAAGCTCCTTATACTGAAATACTGTATCCTTTTTGTGGGAAGAGGAATTAAGATCATTATTTAGTTAATAAATTATTTATCCATTTTTATTTCTTAATTTTATTAACGTTATTTATTGTTTATAGATTCCAACATGTAGTGTCAGACCAATATAATAATACTCATACGATATTGTATTGATAAAATTGCAATAATCAAAATAAATGTATAGAGAAAACAATTACAGTGCTCCTCTCGAATACTCATGCTTATACAAAAAAGCTATCAAGTCCAGTCTGTACTTAGTGCCTAAGACTCCTTGGAAAAAGGAACTTAGATTGTAATCACTAAACACTTGACCATTACTACTATCCTGGAGTATACCAAACATGAAAAATTACAGATGATTGTAGTGCTAGTTTCCAAAACAGAAGAGAAACATGTATGAGTGATGCGACACAGTTGGAAATGAGAAAGCAGACCAAGCACTGACTTCCTATCTTTCCTCAGAAAAAACGCTGCATCTGTCAATGCTCTGGTCATCAGTAGGCCAGAATTTTAATTTCAAGACTTCTTCCTGGGATAAATTTATTATATTTTTCAGATAAAATGCAGGGGATCAAAAGTACAATTTATTTTCATTTTTAGGTTAGCAGATTTAGAAGAAAGGAGAATTCCATTAAAATATGACGAGTTAATTCAATTTAACACATGCTGGTATCTCCTAGTTTGTAACTAAACTGATCTCTAGTTCCACTAGGATTTATTTTGTTTCCTAAATGCATTTTAAGAAATTCCAAGACAGTTTATATTGCTTTCCACTACCTAAATGTGGAAAACAAATGTTATCTCATTTCCAGGACCAGTTCTTTCACTCCAACATGTAATATATGTATTGGGATAATCTTTTATCTCAGTAAATGAAACAGTAAACAACAACAAAAAACCCCCAAAACAATAAATATCATTTTAATTCTCTTCTCCTTCTCTCTCCTACCCAGTGGTTTGTTCTAAAAAGACTGGTTCCATTTTGAAGCAGAAATGACATTGTTAACCAAATCAAAACTAATAAGCTGCAATGAATATGTCTCTAAATATTTAATAAAACATAAAATGAATTAACAATATGAAAGATGCTAACACATAACTGGATTTCAAAATTATTTTATTAAACTTTCAAGTTTTATCAAATTAACTGAGATTTAGCCTTTAAAATTAGCATTAAACATTATTATTTCTGAAATAAGAGAACTGTAATATTTTTTTTCTTTTTAAAAGTAACACAAATTAATAAATAACAACGATAATAATTATATCAGGCTAAAATTTGACCTCAAACTGATAGTATTACTCCATTTTCCCTTAATTTTGCTTTCAGTTAAGTGTTTATACCCCCGTATATAGAAAACATTGCAAAAAGCTGAGGCAATGTTATTTAGTTATTTAAATTCCCTGCCTGCTTTTAAAGGAATGCAACTATGTCCTGATGGGTGGTATAAAGAACCATGCCCTGATACCCCACCATGTGTGCAAATTGAATAAAAAAAATCCAGTTTCAAAGTCCTCTTTTAACTCAGTTTTGAAAGTATCTTCTCAATTAAATTATACAAACTTCCCAATCAACTTTGACTACTAGTTCAGTTTAAGAATCAGACTGGAGAGAAGACAGGATCCATATCATATCCAAGACTTTCCTGCTAGTGGTTCTGCCTGTCCTCTTTTAACAGAAAAGAAAAATATTATATGCACAGTGCTTACTGTAAGGTTATTCTAAAAGGAGACAGTCAACATGAGGAATCTTTCCTCATGCATACATCTGCACTGAGACAAAAATGCAAACGAAAATAATGTTTCAAGTTGAAATGTATAGTTACAACATTCATCAAATATTGCTGTACTTATTTATACATTACAAAAAGGTAAATTTGAAAATTACATCAACAGTTACCTTTTCTTCTAGGTCTTGTAATACTTTCTTGCAGTCCTCCAACTGTGTTTCGATCTCTGCAGGAACTATTGTATACATTTCAGAATACTTCATCCGGACTTTCTCCATTATATCCTTTAGAGTTTGACTTTCTTTACCAATCACACTCTGAACCTCCTATAAAATTAAGAATAACTTCAGCAGTTTTACCCAGTTTTTACTGACTGCATGTGTATCTGTGTATATGTAAATATTTATATATATATATACATACATACTGTGTTTTATATTTCCTACCACGATTATGGTTTGGAAAAGTTGGTTTTGTGGTATCAAACCTAATTTGACTACCTCTGCAAGCAGATTAACTTTGAGAAATACTCACTCATTTAATCAAATGATGCTTTTCAATCTGTAAGAATTAATTAAACTTGATACTACTCCATGTCGGCAACTGACGCACTGATGTTTATTGACAGGTATAGCAATGTCATCATTTGAAGTGTTCCTATGATTAAATGTTAACCTTTGTGCTCTCCCTTTTGCCAAAAGTGCATTTTCTCTTTGAAAGACATTTAATAGCCAATGTTCATTCCTTCATTATTATAAACAACACAAAGGCCACAAAAAGCAACAGGTTTCAAGCTCAAGTGTCTGCTTTCAGGCAATTACGCAGAGCAGCACAGCAGGCTCCTTTCAAAACAGTAGTTTCCAGTTCTGCATGAAGAATGTAGGTTTTATGAGATAAAAGAAACTTGAACAACTGCCTACAGCCTGTGGCCTAGAAATAAAATCTGATCTAAGTCCTCTTGCAGAAAGAATGAAGAAACTCATTTGTTTTGAAGGTTTTCTAGAATTTCAAGTTGGAAAGTTCTGTTTGTTTGCTTTATGGCTCCTTTTCCCAATGCTTAGCTGTTTGAGAAACTCAAATGTTAACTCAAGTTATTGGGAAAAATGGTCTAAAGCTCCTACCAAGCAATGAAAGACATTAGAATTAACATCCTTTTTTAATCAGGGGTAATGGTAATCCATTAACTCCTAGTCTCCACTTGGGAATCTTTTCCCTCACACAAATACAATGCACAGAAGAAATATGTAAGAGTCTGAGATTGATTTATTTCCCGCCATCCCATGACAACTGGGTCTGACATTAAAAAACTCAAAACCATGAAACAGCTGTGTGCCTAATTCTACCACAGAGAAGGCTACTGTTGTCAAATGGCTGAATTAAGATTGTACCCACATTTAGAGTAGTTTATAGATTCCCTGACTTGAATTTCAAAGAATCAGTTACAACATTAGTCTCCAAAACAAGCACATCTCTGCAAACTCACTTCTGTATCAAAATGCATGTTCACATTTCACAGATTATTCAGCTGCAAAGCAGATGCCTGTCAAAACTGTCACATTTTTTTTCTTAGGGAACTAGATGATATCACTTCCCATTTGCATATTCATCTATGTTGATGAGTTAAAACTTTGCCATCCGACGAACCTCGATTTGGCATTTGGAGGTGAAATAGGCATTTCCATTCAATAAATGCAATGAAGCCCCGAATAATGCTATAGATTTTATAGAAACTAGGTTTTCTTTGGAAATAGGGATGAAATTGCCCTGCAGATTTTGGCTTACTGGTGTTTGAATTAGGTAAAATTAAGGAATTTTTCAATCCTTTCAGCTGAATTTTCACAAAAGGAACAGGCTACAAAGAAATCATTTGATGGGACTGCTGCTAACATTTACTTGTTCTCATTGAGTCAGAAATAGGAACAAGGTCTAAATTCACTTTTGGGTGAGTTTTAGGTGCTCAGAGTAGCACAGTTTGGATATGAGGGAAAAGAGTAGGCATCAAGCACCTGCAGCTATAACATTTCCTCCTGGATACAAAGAACTCAGAAGAAGAGCAGACCCAACTCTAAATTCTAATTCTAAATAATTAATAGAAAACCAGCCCTTTCAGACAAATCCATAAGGTTTTTACCACAGTATTGCTGGCTCATGGATTTTCAGAACTTCCTCAAGATGTAATTAACATTTCTCTCTCATGCTAACCCCTAGGAAAATGCCACCATGGTCTTTGGCTTCTGTACTTTTCCTAGTCCTTTGCCAGCTTCAAGCATCCACCTTGTAAACAAAATACGTGGTGGGGACCCCCAACAAGTTTTTATACAAGACACAGCAAAGACAGCCCAAATTTGTAATAAACTTTAGTAGGCTAGAATAAATAAATTATAAAGTTACATAGTTAAAAGATAATTAAATATAATTTAAAATAACTTTTTTATCAATATTTAAAAATTAAGATAGTAATATAAACACAATGAGACTAAATTGAAACAAATTAAAAATAAATAAATAAATAAACCCACATTCAGGAAGTGTTAGGAATCATACCATTTCATAAAGTCAAGAATTCAAAGAAGGATAACAAAAATTTACTGAAATGATAGAAATGTATAGACTGCGTTGCTGCAGAGTGCTGGTTGCTGCTTGTAGAGACTGTGGTCTTGATCACAATTTGTTTTCTAAAAAGTATTTACCAGGTTAACCTCCTGATGTGGTACATCAAATCCAGACCATCTGAAGCTGCCCTGGCTAGATACACAGAGGGGAAAGAGGTGCAGGATGTACACTAAGCAGTCCTTCCTAAAAGGCATGCAACTGCCTGTGAATCTCTCTGCAATCTGGAAAGACATCTATGGCTGCTAACTGGACCACATAGAGGGAGAGGAACGCAAACCAAGGACATGGCAGGGC
The DNA here is from genome assembly GCA_013397275.1 of Burhinus bistriatus. Classification (NCBI taxonomy): domain Eukaryota; kingdom Metazoa; phylum Chordata; class Aves; order Charadriiformes; family Burhinidae; genus Burhinus; species Burhinus bistriatus. Next base: position 108,674 of record VYXH01006598.1, read on the forward strand.
CAGTCATATTCTGCTGAGCCATTCTCTAGAAGTCAATGTGCATATGCGTATACTTTCCTTCTAATTTTATTTGAAGCAAGTTCAAGCCCCAGCATAAAGGAGAACATATTCAGAATAATAGTGCTGTTACCAACCTCCAGTTGTCCTGCCTTTCCAGTAGCATCTTGTAATAACACTGATGCAGCATTCTGTAACGCATTTGTCACAGCACTTATTTCTTCAGTGATCTTGTTCCTCTCTTGAATCTCAGCTTGCACAGAATCCTTATGGTCTTGAGTCTTTTCATACAACCTATGAAAGATTTCCAGCAAGAACATATCAAGCGTTAGACTCTACACTAAGTAGAAGTAATCAATGAGCATGCTTAATACAGATATTTTTTTAAAATATATATCCAGAACCACATTTGTATGTATTTTTATATTATTTTCTGTAACTAAATCTTTGAGTTTCTGTCCTTTATTGTCTCAATTTCTTCAAAAATGAGTCTTCAGATATTGCTAAACAAAGTATGTTTCGTAGACCAAATCAGATAGCATGTATATTTAAACAGCAAACAGATCTCAGATTCTCAGAGTCTGAAAACACTAGCTGAGCAGAACACATTCACAAAGATTTCTATGTCAAAAAGCAGGCACAGAAATGGGGGAGTACAATTACAGATTTGCAAAAAATATTTGAGGCAGATTTTAAACTGGCACTCAGTAAGGCAAAAGTTGCACTGTTGCAAAAAGTGCAAGGTCTGATTTTCATAAGAGTGGAAGACCCACACATCTCGTGCAAGTTCACAAGAGCTTGCAGCCTCCAAAATCAACCACCATCCCTTCCGATTCCTTCTACATTTGAACACAAATTGCAGGCCACACACAATATGGCCAGGCTCAGCTCTTCTTCCTAACTACTGTCTCCCAATGCCCATGCTGGAGACAGCAGATGGGTTAGATGGAGCACTGGTCTGACCCAGTAGGGCATTCACTATCTTTTTAAGTGCATTACAGCTTTCATATATTCTTTAACACCCAGTGAAACGCTATGCTTATAAGTAGTCCTATGTCATATCTTCAACAGATATTTCACACCACTTACTTTTTACAGCGATCCTGCATTGCCTTTATCTCACATAAGGTGGGAAGGGCAGCTTCTGCCTCAGTATTTTCAGATATATTCAGGATGTTTCTTATTCGGTGAAGAAGTAAGAGTAAGAGGAGCTGTTGCTGGTTGATGTTTTCTTCAAATGAGTTCACAAAATCTAGTAATTCTACTAGTTCCTCTCTGGTGGCCTTTTCTTTCTCTTTAAGACTTTCTGGCTGTTCTTCCTGCAGCTTATCAAGAATTATTGTTTCTCGTTCCAGCTAAGTAAACAGCATGTCAAACCATGAGATAAAGTGCTTTTCTATTCCATCACCTTAAGTTACATTATTCATTTACTCATACACATGACTAAGTACTGGGAATTACATAGTCAGTGAGCTTGAACCTCTGAAATGTGCCAAAACATTTGAGTTTGCTCTAACAAGTACATAAACACACACAGAGTTGTTCTGTGTTCAGAAAATTTGTACAATAAATGTCTCCATCGGTTTTGACTCCAGGTTCAAGAAATGCTGGGGATAACTGGCTGATCAGTGGGTGGGAAATTACGTTCCACGCTGATCTCAGCCCTTTACATGCCATTTTACCGAGGGCCCCATCCCTACCACATTCCCCAAAACTTACAGTTAGTTGAGCAACTCACCTCTTCACTGATGAATTTCCATTCCTGCTTTAGTTCTTCACAGGTGATTTCCAGCCCTTTCGCCGCCTCAAGCAAACCCAGCCAGTTTTCCCACAGCACTGTTACAATCCTGCCCAGTGCCCTGTCACTTCCCTTGCATAATCTCATCAGCTCTCCAGAGACCTGCCTCAGCTTCACAAGATCACCTTCAGCCGAGTCAATGTTGGAGACTAAAATCTTGTAGGAAAAATAAACAAGAAAATAAATAAAACAATGCAGTCAGATGTGTTAAGGAGACATTCGATCACATGATTAGGATTCTCTAATAAAATGACAATCACTCCACTGAGCTGGTTAAATACGGTTGTAATGAGATAATTCTGTTGGCTAAGACTGCAGAGAAAGATGGGGTAAATAAAACAGGCAAAACAAACAGAACAGTGTGCCCAGGCAATTACAGAATCACAGAATCA
>VYXH01006601.1:1198-42377 GCA_013397275.1 Burhinus bistriatus
GTCCAGTTCTGGGCTCCCCAGCTCAAGCGGGACAGGGAATTACTGGAGAGAGTCCAGCATAGGGCAACAAAGATGATTGGAGGAAAGGCTGAGAGAGCTGGGTCTCTTTAACCTGGAGAAGAGAAGGCTGAGGGGAGACCTTATTCTTGCTTATAAGTATCTAAAGGGTGGGTTGAAGGAGGATGGAGGCAGACTCTTTTCAGTGGTTCCCAGTGACAGGACGAGGGGCAACGGGCACAAGTTGGAACATAGGAAGTTCCCTTCAAACACAAGAAAAAACTTCTTTACAGTGAGGGTGACAGAGCACTGGAACAGGCTGCCCAGGGAGGTTGTGGAGTCCCCTTCTCTGGAGATTTTCAAGACCCACCTGGATGCAGTCCTGAGTAATGTGCTCTAGGCATTCCTGCGTCAGCAGGGGCGTTGGACTACATGATCTCTAGAGGTCCCTTCCAAATCTGAAATTCCGTGATTCCGTGATTCTTGCATCTGTTTGACAGCGTAGGGTAAAAATAACTAATGTCAACCATAGTAAAGTATCATGAGGCAACTGAATGAAAAGTTTTCAGGTTTTATAAGGCAACCTAGCTATTAGCTCTTTACCATAATAACTGGTAATAAACACAGAATTTTTATTTTTTTTTTCTCTCTCAACCTGTATTTCCTTAAGAGATAGGATGGACGGAACTGACATGATGAATAACAAAACTGTAGGCCATGACAACAGGAAATGAAACTATACATAGCCTGTGTATGGAGTCACATTTAACACAATAATCTAATTCTCTGTCACATCCCTAGATTATTTGTTCACTGGCAATGGGGAAGGCAAATAATCTACTGTATCATGTCACCAAGTTTAATAATGCTAATAAAAAGATGTTGAAGCATAACTACTACTTGGATGAGTTAGGGCTGTTGACCTCAGTGGGTCTAATCACATGAAGTGCTTCATTGAATGAGTAAGAATTACAAAATGGAGCCACATGTTGTTAGATTTAAAATATTATTTTGGGTATTTTGCCATGGTACTTTTTTTTTTCTTTTTTTTTTTTAAACTGGGTAGCTTTACTAGTTCTCATCTGGGCCTGTATAAATCTCATGCTTCCGGAAGCACCAAACAATTACATTACAAGAACAATGAGCAATAACCTTTAAGCTTTGTGTGAAATCACTTCTTAATTTCCTGTTTTCAGAGACTGAAATTTCATTGTTAACCATAGGTTAAAGCTATGTCTTTTGGTTCAGTAATATATATAATACTAAGAAGACTGGTCTTCCTGGTTAAGTATCAGTTGTCTTAATGTTCCAGATGTTTGTAGCGAAGAATGACTTGTCTGAATTGATGTGGTGATGATACAGAGAAGGAACAGATGGCGCAGAGCTGTCCCTGCTCCATTCATCACATCAATGACTGGAAATAATGACACTGCCACACTGACTTGTTCCAAATTATGGAGCCCAGCAAACAAATTAGCCTGCCTGACAGGAGGTCTCAGAAAAGTAGACTGAAATCTGTCCTGGACAGCTATAGAGGTTACATGGCTACGGATCACATTGCTGCTGAAAGAGGTCGGTAGAAAAATGTCCCAAAAAAGAGGTTTTGCCTCTACCTGGTGCCTGTAAAATTCTTTCAGCCTTTGGCTTGGGTGAGTAGTTCTGTTGACTTCACTGGGTCTACCTACATGAAGACATTTTTCATTTAAAGGGTAAGAATTGCAGATTCAACTTTACAATCAAATGCTAGGTAAGAATGTAGTAATGTCATGATATTTCTAAGTGGAAGAAGCTAGAGCAAAAGGGTATACGAGGCTTACTTGTGCTTACTGCTGTATTTTTTCAGCAGGCTTTTAGTTACTGTACTGTTACTCTTTTTGTCTAGGTCAAATTTTCAGTATTGCTGTTGGTTTTGTCTAACAATGACATTCCAGTCAGATAATTTTTATTTTTGTATCATAAGATAGGGACAGAACCATATCAGCTGTGCAATTCATAAAGTCTTAATCTTTGCAAGGAGATTAAAGTGCCAGGTGACACAAATATCGTGTGGTTGGGTACAGATTCCTAACCAGGTGTGTGTACCATATCTCAAAAACCCCAACAAATTCCTAATGTTATGAGTACTCACAGCTGATTGACATCTGGATACATTCAGAGAACAAGTTCTGGTAATATTGCTTAAGAAACCCGGGGGAGAGTATATTTATATACTCATGGCTTGCAACCGTTTTCCTGTTGTCTTATTGTACATCATGAAAGAACAAGGAGATGCAGAATTTGTAACTAAAGAAAAGCAGATTTTGTTGTTCCACAAAAAAGGAAACCTGTTGGGCTTTTTCTATTCGGGCCTGCGGTACAGGTTGTTACAGAACACCAAATACAAGTTTTTGGTATATAAAGATTCATATTTATTGGTACGAGTCTTTATGAAGTTTATTCTGTGCCGTGGTGAAAAAATTGTTTTTGTCAGGGGCATATATATACTTTAGAAGTAACAGGAGTATTCAAAATGGTGTACTTAAACAAACAAACAAAAACCATCACCTAAAAATGGGTAAAATTAGGTAAATAAAAAGTGAATAAAATTAACTGTTTTATCCAGATTGGAAAGTGAGATGTGGATAAACTCCAATCACTCCCTTTACAAGTGATAAACTGTTTACCTGCTTTAACCTCAATACTGCTAGAGCAGTCAAGTATCTGCCAGAAGACTATTTTGTACAGTGAGTGGAAAAAGGTAAACTTATAATTCTTCTGCTAAGGGTTTGAATAGTCCTCCGACTATGAAAGTTTGGGGATTCAAACCCAAGGTAATTTCTGATACTTTTTCCCTACAACCAGAGTAGCTTGTTCTGATTTTCCTTTTATTACCTGACATGAGTTCTGTACGTCTGAAAAGATCTTAGAAAAATGTTTCTACTAGCTTCTCTCTGCACTTAAGAGTCAGCAGAATTCTTTGAAATGAAAAAGTCAGAAAAATTCCCTCTCCCATGCAAACCCTACAGTAGCACTGAGAATACTGGAGCAAAACCTGTGTTTCTAACTATGGTGATTTGAGGCTGTTAGAACTCAACTTTCTGTCAGGTGAGATTCCCAGCTTTCAGTAACAACAAAAAATTTTGTGTTAGTACTTGAAAATATGACTCAAATGCATCCAAAAGTTTTGGAAAGAAGACGGTCTCAAATCATTGTTATTTTAAATTTAGTTTATGATATTTCCATACCTGATATTGGCTGTATCTAGTAAATCATGAAAACAATTATAAAATAATTTTGCAATCTACATAACAGCCAAAAATGATTAAGTAGGTATTTTCAACCGTAGCTGAAGTAGATCAGGTTATGATAACGGCAGACTGTTAATACAGAGTACAGGTGGTTTGAGGATTTAAGTTTTATGGTAAAATAAACAAAAGGGAAAGGAGGATTTAGAAGCCTCATTTCTCAAGAGAAAAATCCAAAATCAATGGGTACGTGCAAACTTTTTAGACCATACAAAGGATATTATATTTTAATTTTCATCGTATGGACACTAAAAAACCAAAAAGGACTATGAAAGTAATCATACTGACAGCGAAACAGCAGAGGTCTTTCTCTAAGTTTTAATAGATCTAAATGGTCCAGACAAGTACAGCCCTACAATATTAATTGACCTCCAAAAATATCTGTAAGCATCACATGCCAAAAAGACACCCCAAACTATTAATCATGATAACTGAGTTATCCTGAACCACGATGCTTTTCCTTCATAACATAATACATCTGATTAACTAGTAGAAACTTGTCTGCCCGGAAGCCTAGTGTTGTTTTTTTCTACTCAAAACTTACAGCCTCCTTTATTTACATAACTGAGCTAATGCAGACTTAGGATATTTAAGATGTGTACTTCTGATTATAAACAGGAAAAAAACAGAGAATAGTGTATTAATTTTATCTAAACCCTGGTCTGAATAGTAGATTTCATCATTAATGGCTCTGGAATATAAACTGCAGATTTGAAATGTGTGGTTTCCTTATATAGTTCAAGAACAACACCCGAAGTGATGCACGCATGCTGATACATGAAGCTTAGGTCTCGTTATAATATGCCAGTCTGTCATCTTTTACTAGTCTATAATAAATGATCTATGGATTTAATAACATAAAGTGTTTTTCATAAGTCCACCAAAACTTATGGTATTTGCTGACACACTGTTGACGAAAGTTAGGATTAAAAAATCGGAAGAAAATGAAGATGTCTGCCACAACTGGTAACTTATTCATACTGCTGTTACTCCACTGACGTACACTGACTTAAATAATGTATTATAGTGCAAGAGTAGAATGAGACTTCAACCCTAATTGAGGAGAGAATGACATCTGTGGGTAGCAAGAAATAGGTTGTATTTGTCTAGAGCACAAGTCTTATGAGGAGCGGCTGAAGGAACTGGGGTTGTTTAGCCTGAAGAAAAGGAGGCTGACGGGAGACCTCGTCACTCTCTACAGCTACCTGAGAGGAGGTTGTAGTGAGGTGGGGTCGGTCTCTTCTCCCAAGTAACAAGTGATAGAAGAAGAGGAAACGGCCTCAAGTTGTGCCAGGGAAGGTTTAGGATGGATATTAGGAAAAATTTCTTCACCGAAGGGTTATCAAACATTGGAACAAGCTGCCCAGGGAGGTGGTTGAGTCCCCATCCCTGGAAGGATTTAAAAGATGGGTAGACATGGTGCTCAGGGACGTGGTTTAGTGGTGGTTTTGGTCGTGCTAGGTTAATGGTTGGACTCAATGATCTTAAAGGTCCCTTCCAACCTAGACAATTCTATGATTCTTTTTAACAGTTACATATTAAAGTGATAAAAGCAAAAATGACAGAAACAAGACACCTAAGCAAAGATCTTCCTATGCAACAATCAGATGATCTGGCATTCAGACATAAAATAGTGTCCTGCATAACTCAAATTAGTAAAACAGCTGCACTTGGTTCATGCATCTCCTTTTAGCCACTGTCTTTGCTCAGAGAAATGTACATTAAGGTTTCAGTACATCTCCCTGTAGCACTGGAACATTAACACTAAGTGCATCCAGGGAGCGTTTAATAGAATGCAACATTAAAATGAGAAATGTTATGCATACCATGTTTAATTTGGGGTTTTTAGATGTGTCCCCTGTGATTGAGGGTACTTGAGTTATCAGTGATGGTCTGGAAATTCATGCAGTGCTGTCTGCTTTGAATTACCTTCACAAGTGCACTCAACTAGTCCTGGTTGCACTGATATCAAACAGCAAAATTCTCTGCTGTAGTTTATTCTGCTTTTCAAGAAAAGATAATTTATTTCTAGTATTATATAAGCACTTGGAGGTGTGATTGGAGATCCATTATGTTCGATATGTAAAATGAGAGCTTTGTTCTGAAGGGCCTACAACAAATTTTAAAGGAAAGACATAGAGCTGCTGGGAAGCCAAATTCAGAACATGTTCTGCACCAGGGGTGTGCAAGCAGCATAAAAAGAGCACCTGCCCTAGTCAGAAATGTTTGAACTTCCCTTTGAAAACACATACTTTCATGTAGGTGTGAGGAAACTTTTTCTCCTTTCTCCTCAAAGCAAACAATTAGTGGAAACGTATCTTCATTTAAGTTACTAGCACTTCAACCCTCTCTCAGCAGTGGGTTTGTCAAAAATTCTTCTTTCATTGGCACTTCAGTCCCTTAAGCCAACAGTTTCTGAGATAAGAAGGGTTATTTGTTTTTAAAACGTTTTCTGATCCCTTCGTGAACATAGTATAATCAAGTTGTTAAACTGAATTCGCCCCTGTCTTCATAGCAGTTAAAAGCCTGAAGTTTTTGAAAGAGTATGGAACTGCCAGCCTGGGTGGTCTAACAAGTGTTCATACAGGGCGCCTAGTTCTCCACGTCTTTTCAATGAGTGTATTGATCTATGCCTGTGTACTGTAGATTTCATGCTCTGACCAGTTCAGTGACTTTACTCACATCAAAGCAAACATTTGATTCCCAGTAAATACGTATCACTGCTTTGCTGCTAGGCTGTGATCATAACTGGAAATCTCTTCCCTTCCTTGTACCTATGCAAACATTTTTTATTAGTGCCATCCAATATGAATTCGCAAAATTTTCAGTGCCTACTCTGTGTGTGCTTGTAGTGGTTTGGTTTGGTTTTTTTTTTCGGAGCCCACTGACAATCTTGTGGGCAAGCAGGATGGATGAAGGCCAAAACCTCTTTGTGCATTACTGAGAGCCTATCCACAAAAATCTGTTGAAAGGAAGGAACGAAAGAAAAAATAGATTGCGATGATAAAGCAATACAGATGACATTCAGATTCAAAATGTAAAAGATCAAGTCTCTGCCTGCTTTATGCTATTTCCCAAGAGCTTCCCTTGGGCCATCCATCAAAGAAAGAACTGGAGAGAATTAATGAGGTGTGTCAAGTTTCAAAGGTGACACCTGTTCTGGACTGCCCAGAGCTGGATTTTGGGGGACTTACAGACTTTTTTTTTTTTCCTTTTAGAGACAGGGAATCATGTGAGGGGGAGAGGGGCAGAAAATGCCAACTACTTGAAAAAATGTGGAATTTCCTATTTTCTTTGTGGAAGTGTTCTCTTCATGCACCTGTGTGAATGTGACTTCCCACAGAATCACGCTATTGTGCCACTCCTTGAGGTATGAGCCTTAAAGTAGGCTAGTAATGTCCCACCTCTGTGATTAAAAATCAACAAATCCATCTGGGCTGTTGCTATATGAAATAACAACAAATTTTCAAGGCACATCTGGGGAGGAAAAAAAAAAATCAGTTAAAGTTTTTTCAGTGCAAGACAGTTGCATGGAGTGCTGAAGCTTCATAATGTACCAAATGAAATTTTCAATCTCTTGTAGACCCCTCAATTGTGTGAATCCATGTGTAAAGAGTGCAGGTTTGCACAACAGGCTTTCTTTCCCTACGTACCTATATCATAGAATCACAGAATGGTTAGAGTTGGAGGGGACCTTAAACATCATCTAGTTCCAACCCACCTGCCCTAGGCAGGGACACCTTCTGCTAGACCAGGTTGCTCAAAGCCCCATCCAATCTGGCCTTGAACACTTCCAGGGATGGGGCATCCACAACTTCTCTGGGCAGCCTGCTCCAGTGTCTCACCACTCTCGTAGTGAAAAATTTCTCTCTGACATCTAATCTAAATCCACCCTCTTTCAGTTTAAAACCATCACCCCTCATCCTATCACTAGACTCCCTCCCCACCTTTCCTGCAGGCCCCCTTTAAGTACTGGAAGGCTGCTATGTCTCTCAGCCTGTCTTCATAGGAGAGGTGCTCCAGCCCTCTGATCCTCTTCGTGGCCCTCCTCTGGACCCACTCCAACAGGTCTGTGTCCTTCTTATGCTGGGGGCTCCAGAGCTGGACACAGCATTCCAGGTGGGGTCTCACCAGAGCGGAGTAGAGGGGCAGAATCACCTCCCTCGACCTGCTGGCCATGCTTCTTTTGATGCAGCCCAGGATATGGTTGGTTTTCTGGGCTGCGAGCACACATTGCTGGCTCATGTTGAGCTCCTCATCTGCCAACACCCCCAAGTCCCTCTCCTCAGGGCTGCTCTCAATCCATTCTCTGCCTAGCCTATATTTGTGCTTGGAATATCTGTGATCCCTAAGAAGTTCTTGCACCCTGGTAGTTCACAAGCCAGAGTGAATTTTCTAAAAATGTCTCTTAGGGAAAACCAATGCAGTTCAGAAGCTTGGAGTCACATTTCAAGCTATGAAGCAACAATTCTCCATCCATTAGTCCTTGAAAAGGGCCTCTATCCCTTCTAAGATTTAGTCGCAGTCCGAGGTATGGAGGAGGGACCTCTGCCAGCAGAATGGCAACCTCCATGTCTCTTAGAACAGGAGCAATGTTGAGGAAAACTCATCAAGACTTGATACGCGCTTGTAGAGCAAAAGTTAAAGGAGTTTACATAAGTAGGGAAAAAAAAAGTTGCTTCCTAGCACACAGTAGTCATTTGTACATGCTGGTAACCTGGTATTCTTGCTTCACCCAGAAACGTTTTTATAATGAGCAATCAAAGTCTAATCCATCTGTTCAACAACTGGGTCCAACAACAGGCTACATTGCAACAGCTGTAAACGTGTCAGACTGCGCCCTCCAAGTCCTTGCCTGCTCCCCTGGCTCTTGGTTCCTAGGGCTAGCTCAGCTATCACAGCTGGACATGGCTTCTTGCACCTGTGCCCACACCTCTGGCTGTGCTTTTCCTACCAGAGTGTGAGCATTTTGCAGTGAATTCAAGGAAATTTATTTTTGAAGTACTGCAAGACTGCCTTGTTGGCAGGACCTTCCTGTTCTAGAGATCTCACAGCCTCTCTTCTAGAATTTCATACAACCCAGCAAAGCTGTAAAATGTGCAATTTTTCCCTGTAGTTGATCTTCCCAGCCACTAATACCTGACATAACTCAAAGTATATAGCCCCCTTTTACCTCACCCCTGAGGAGCCTGTTTGTGCCCTTCTCTCCCCTCCAGCTCCCAGGCTGCAGAGGTGAAAAAAGGCAGGCAGGCCAGCCCCAGGGTTCTGCAGATGATGCATGGACCTGCCAGAGTTGGAGGAGCCCTGCCTGTTGTACCATGTTCTCTCTGTTGCAATGATGGTTGCGTGCATCTGCCTATGCCATGGGTTTTGGTTCTGAGATGCTCTAGGATTATTTCCTGACCAATTTCAAAGCATTTTATATATCCTTCAAGGGGCAGTTGTGCAAGGGCACTTGGGGGGATCCATCAGCATTGGTGTGCAGTTTTATGCCCAGGTATAGGGTGATACTCCTACTTATTCCCACATACATATTGGCTAGATAGAGCTTAAAGCAGCAAACATGGATTAGGGGTTCTTCCATGTGAATATTTAGGAAGTTTAGTCTACAGCCAGTGCTGGGAAGTCCGGATGAATCTGGAAAGACACCCAAGGAGATGACTGGCCAGCTGATACCTGGTACTTGCTGTTGCTTATGTTGCTTTATCATTATGGTGTCTCCCTGTTTGTTCATTTATTTCAGCCTCACTGGTGTTACTATATCCAAAGCAGGAATTGTCTGCGATATCCATGTGTCCACAGGTACCAAACATACTGGGATCCTAATCAGAGAATAAGTCATCAGTGATACACAGAAGTTATAAGGTGGACTTCTGCTGTAAGAGAATTGATCAGGAGAGCAAGAAGACTTTTTAACTCTGCACTCCGCTACTGGGGCAAGCTCTGCAGCTAATTTAAATATTATTAGAACCATGACTTTTAACAAAGGAATAGAGGTAGGCTCCCAGTGTTTTCAGCTCCTGTTTGACATTGGTGTCCATCCAGTGAAAATAAGCATAAAGCTAGTAGCTGTCTTTGTGTAGATCCTTATTGTTTCATGTGGCATGTAAAATTGCATCTGTTATGAACTGAAATTATCAAGATCTTGCAAGTCGATTGCAAGACCATTTCACAACTATGCCGTAACTAACTGTTCTATGGGATGAGCAGGAATCCTGTGGAAATCCTTCTGGCTTATGACATTACAGTTTTCTGAGGATCAGCTCTTATGCTTTCTTGCAACACGTACTTTTTTTATTGGTAGGTAAACCAGTAGTACTATTATAAATGGGGACCCTGCGGCCACTCTAATGACACTAGATGTTCTGACTGGGCCAAAAGTCTAACAGAAGATTAGATGGTTTTGTCCCCATTTCTTCAGTGCATCAGCAGAGGTCAGCCTTTTAACCTATCCTGTGTAACAACAGAGTGCATAGCAGAAAAGTGATTTCCTTCAAATCCTGAGAGACTGCTTAGACAGAGCCCTACCCCTCCCTTTTCTATCTGCCCTGTTGTTAAACCTTGGCTAATTAGCTGTATATATTTTACTTCACTTTTGCACCACGCTCCTCAGCAATTTGTCGCAGAGCATTTACAAAGGATTTAAACACTTTTATCCTGATTTCAAGAGGTAAGTCAACAAAGACCTAATGGCATTAACATGATAATGATAAAGCAAGGAATAAAACCTAGATCCTGGGAATTCATTGGTGGTTTTCCTACAGATTTATAGTAATCGTAGCCACGTCTTACAGACTTTACTAGCATCTATGTAGAACATGGTGTGTGGTCTGCTAGTAAACTTAGAAATTCACCATCTTCTTGCCAGTGTACAAAGGGTAACCTTGTTACTTCTGACCAGTATGCAAGCCACTGAAGTGAAGCACGCTTGTAATCTTAGTAGAATTGGGATCCCCTGCAGTTAAATACACACAGTTCTTATACAGTCAGCATAGTAATTTTTTTCCTCGCTTCCCAGAATGGTAAAAAGAGACAGAGTATTGCAGTTGGTGGTTTTGATGTTGCAAAGTACACAATTATTGAGTCTTTCTCCAGTGTCCAGGCAGCATAGACTCTTGTATTTTTGAGTAACAGATTTAGATGCAGCTAATGGGTAGCATGATAGATATGGATATAGAAGCCTGAGTAACAGATGGTTTTGAGTAAGATGGAGTTCTGAAGGGCACAATTCAATATTATTTTTTTTCTGCAGAAGAAATACCATATCCTGTTTACAGATCATCTGTGTGTATTTGGCCAGACTCATCCCTTCTATAAATCATTTGCTCTGAATGGAATCAGGGCAGGAATTTTACTCAGTCCCTAGTGGTATTTGTTTTGTGAGCTCTGGTATCTGGAGCATGGTTAAAAGAAATATGAAAGGATAGCTGTTCTCTGAGGTTTTCAAAATTGCTCATTTAAGTTCATATTTAATGTAGTCTCTTTTTTTAACTGCTGCCATTTGTGATCTTAAATGTTAGAGACAATGGAAACTAAAATTAATATAGCATATTTAATTCACTATTTTATTCGTATAAGGGCACTGGTATTTCATGGGCCTTGAAATAGAGAACAAGTGTAGGCTTTTACAGCCTGGGAGTTTTGCGTCTTCTGAACTGTTATCTCATCAGAGATTCCACTCCCCCGTAAACCTAATTGGAAAAAAAGGATAAGACAGACATGAGATGTTAATTGTATCACTTTGTGCCCTGGAAGGTGCTGAGTCTGCTGGGAAACGTACCTGGCAGAGGTGCTAGCTGAGACACTGGAAGCTGTTAAGGGGAAGAATATTACTCTGGTAAGTTTTCTTGTTTTACCTTTATCACAATAGGGTCAAGATGATCAGTAACTGACTAAGCAGATGTCATGTTTTACAGATGTTTGATTTGCTGTGACAATCAAGGAAATAATTCCCAAATGAAGAATACTTCTTGGTGGGAGGGGGTTACCAGGTACAGAGAGCATGCTTGACATTATGCCGTTCCATTTATAATGGTGCCATAGGTGTTAGATATGCAGGGAGGTTTTACTGACCATTCTTTCCACCTTCTGCTGGCTTGTCCTCATCTCAGTCTCTTCCTTACAAATATGAACTCCTAGCCACTTATCATGACCAACGACTTACCTTATCACTACATATTCACAATTAATCTGTAATTGACTTATCCTTACAGATGCCTTAATGAAGCCTAAAAAAGACTGATTCATACAGAAAGGAGGCATTCTTCCTAGAAAAAAGACCAAAAAGACAAAACTTAGGAAATCTGAGCTCTGATGGTGAATCTGGTGTAATTGTGAGGCAAAACTTTTTGGTGTTTTACTGTTTCTGTGTCATTTTAGTCAGTTAAGGGGATATTTTCTTGATCAAAACTACTACTGTCTTATTAATTGGAGCATGTAAGTAAAAGGCTTCTTTCCAAGGGTATAAAAATCAAACCTACTGAGAGATGGGACTGCTTTTTCAGTTATGCTACTCTATAGTGTACCATGGAGCTTTTCTACAGATCTTAATGGAAGTCTCTGCATACCAACAGGTGGTATGAAATGAAGTGAAATGCAGAAGGAAAGATGCACAGATATTTCTTTTAAACACAATTCAGTTCAGGTCTCTTTTAGGTAGGGACCAAAAGTTTTGTGACACATTGAAGATATCCCACTTTGTAAATCACTTCAAAGGAGAAAATATATTTTAGCAATTCAATACATGTCTAAGACAAGTTTTCAAAACCAATGCCATGTGTTTTCCTGTATATTTTCACAGTGTTTCGTTTAATCTGCATGCCACATACTCAAGTTGTAGGCTGCTTTTTCTGTATACCACTTACATTTCATTGCCAAGATGACATAGTAATTTTTTCTAATTAAAATACTCCAAATATTTTTATTCTCCCAGCCTTTCATCCTCACTGTTTTCCAAAATGGATATTATAATAAAGCTTTCCTTTAATCTGTCTCCATGCTAATTTTAATTGTTTTGGGAGGAAGAGATTCTATCAAATGCTGCCAGAGATGCTTATACTCTTATGTTTTGCCACTAAAACCTGAAATATTGAGAATTTGGTTCAGCAAAGAAAATATATTTGAGTATTTCCACAATCAATAAAATCTTTTCTTAAAATCAAGGATGTATGTTAGTCCTGCTTAGTAGTTTCACATGTGATTAAAGCCTGACTTGTTTTAAAACTAAATTAATCAACTTTATAAAAGTCCATTTCTCACTAATTATAGTAGCATGCCATTTATCCCATTACTGGTCAAACTGAGTTTAAAGGAACAGTTCACTGTAGTGAACACCTGTGCACGCATCTGTAGGATAGGGCCCAATATGTTGTACTTAGCTCTAGATAAAATTTCATTTTAATACTAAAATGCTTTCCATTTCCTTGCAGAGTTAATGTTGTGTCTATCATGCTACCTATATAAGAAAAGATTAAAAAAAAAGAAGAAAAATAAAAGAAAGTTGTTCTGTTCTACTCAGCAAAATACTTTTTTCAGTCAATATACTCTTAGCAAGATGAAACATGTAATTTTAAAGATTACTCTGTTTAAATTTTCAAAACATTTTATTACTCTAAATAGAGTAACATAGCTCTACGTTGAGTGTAAGTAGGAGGAAAAAAATGTAATGTTCCTCGCTGGGAGATATTTAAGAGGTAATATATCTTTAAGTGTCTCCGCCTCTGAATCCACCCACTTCTTGATAGCTGCAGCAGTCCTGTTGACTCACAGAAGCTGTGTTCATACAATAGCCAGCAATGAGCAGTATTTTTCAGAGATTTTAAGAGCACATCTCCTGCTATGTATTTTGCGTTCTAGCTTGCTGGGACTGAAGTGTATGAAAGAAACAGTTTTAAGTTTCTAAGATATTGCAAAAGATAGTTCCTGCTCTCATCCCGGAAAATCCTGACAGACCAGTTGGATACCTTTCAGGCCTTAACCAAGAACTTTATCTGCTCGTCCTACTGTCTTTTTTAAAATAGAAAGACCTGAGACACCCTTAAGAACTGAGAATCTGACTAATTTAAACAGATGGCTAATCCCAGTGCTGTCTGCAATGGACATCTACATCATCATCATCACCAGAAACAGAATAACCTCTTAAAAAGTGGAATCTATAAGAAAAATGGAATTACTAAAGGATTGAAGGTAAGGTTTATTTGTTTACCCTAATTGCCTCAATATTGAAAACAAATAGGTAGTTGCAACATTACTTATTAAGCTAGTTCTATGGCGGTCTTAGTTTCCATTGAACAGGTTGTATGGATTAGGCTTGTGTGTTAAGTTTTATAATCTTGAGATCTGAAGCTGCTTTTTTTCTATCATCCTAAACTGCAGTGAGAGTTGTGAATGTTCATGCAACATACTGTTGGTCCCATGTACTAACTAGCCTCTAGTTCATATCAAACACGACAAGCACATGCATGCTGAAATGTAGCAGTTTTCTTCTAAAGCTTAACCGATGGTGGACTTGACTTTGCGATGTATTAATCACTAGTGGAAAGCTGTTTTATCAACTTAAAGTGTATGTGCAGTGGTTGTTAAAGTGTGATTTACTGCTGTACAAGTACAACCAAAAAAATGTACGTGGGGAAGCTGTTTTGGCTTGATGCTTAGAGTACTGCAAGGTCGGTTTAACTGATGCCTGCACTTTACAGATGCCTGCTTTCTAGCCTTGTACTGCTTAAAATCCAAGTCAGTTTACTTACTGTTTTCTCAAGCTGTTCTCTTTGAAACCATCGCTTCTCATCTATGTGAACATTTTGTAGAACAGTTGGCGCGTGGCTGCCTAAAGAATGAACCACAAAACAAAAGGTATGCTTTTGCCAAAAAGCCCAAATCTTAAATGTTGTGTGTCGGTGATACCTGTTCTGACTGGGAGTGTACTGTCTGTCTTGAAGGGTCCTAATTCTGGATCTTGATGTGATCATTAGTAGAAAGTCTTGTAGTGACTAGAAAAAGGCTGGCTTTACAGAGTGGTGTGATGGTGAGAGTGGGATGGGTAAGGTCGCCTTTGGAGCCTGAGCACTCACCTGACCATCCCTGTTGAAAGCTTTAGACAACGACTTTGGCGGGCTCCACTGTTTTACAAATAAACTGCTATCTTATATCTTTGTCTAAATGGGACTCTCATGCACCTAGCACTCTAATGAAGGCACACCCAGTGTCATGCTTAATGATTGTCTGGCTTTAGGTGTCTCCCTTGGTATGGGTGTTTCCCAATCACTGGCTTGTGTAGGATGAGGAAAGTAAAAAAGCTTGTGCAATGATTGAAAAGGCCTTTCTTGGGAATTGCTTCCAGAAACCTACTCTAGCATCCTTTTATGTATCACATATATCTCCTCATCATTTTATATATTAGTTGTTTGCCACAATGATGTGTGAAATCTTTGCTTTCAGTTTGAGTGGTAAATTTCAAGGACTAAGCCTTGCTATTCAGTTATTGTTAACCTGCTGCAAATGAGCAGTTTTGAAAGCATTAGACCCCCAGGAGGGGATTGATTAGGATTTCCTCCTTAATAGGAAAGACGTGGCTAGAGAAGAAAAGTAGAATTTTACTGAGGGTGAGTAAAAAGGAAATAGAGATTGGCCTGAAAGGGCTGACAAAGAAATGAAGAAAATGTTAGTAGATAGACCTGGTAGATTAGTGAAGTCTTACAAGCACTGTATGGTTGGAGAAGGGGTGTTACTCTGCCATGTGGGGCGTGAAGGAAGCACTGAACTAATACCATCCATAGCTGAGGAAGCGGTGAGGAAGTAAAGCCTTAGAAAGTTCAGGAGGCTTGTCAAAGGCAGATTTGGTAAGTCCAGGTCTAGTACTGTGATCTGAATTACATACCATTTCCCCTCTCTTCCTGCTTCAAACACAGATTGGGAAAGGAGGAAACAATAACAGACAAGAGTCCTGTATGAACCAGGAATCTTATTCCTGGTAGGAATCTCCCCATTCCTGTCTGGTCTGTTTCCCCGCCCCAGCTGCCTCACCCTGTTCGGTACTTATGCTTTATCCTATTTTGCAGGAACAGATACTGTTCCTTCCTACCTGATCTGTTTACATGGCTACTGCTGTAGGTGTGCGACTTCGCGCAGTCTTCCAGTGTGTTTGTGTTTGCAACATCTCACTGAGTTTGCTTCCCACTTAACAGCTGGAATCTGAGGAGCAGCGAATATGGCAGCTGGGTGCACAAGGAAGCCAGACCCAGGTTTGTCATGATTCCAGTCATCCTCCTCCCTTCCTCTTCTTATGCTCTTTCTCCACCTTGCCCCGATTTCCCCTAACACTCTGACACCCACACACGTATATGTACTTTATTGCCTATTCAGTAAATTAATTCACCATTAAACACCTTACATAGGAGGGGAAATATAGTGCTTGGATATTCAAAGGACATGGCTGATGATGCTAGTTTGAGCACTTAAGACTTGTGGCAGTGCTGAAACTCTTGGGGTTAGCTACAGCTGTGTTGCTTTGCAAGGAGAGGAGGAGGGAGATGTGTTCTGGTTTGAGAGAAGCAACTGGTGGTGCAGAGGATGCCGGTAAGGGCATGGCACAGTGAAGGCTTCTAAGCCAGGAATATATAGCAATAGTTGCACACAATTGACTGACTGGAACATCAGGCTATGCAGAAATCAGCTCCATAAACCTTTTTTTTCAAGGGAGCCCACAGGAAGTACTGGCTTCAGGAAATACTGGCTTTGGAAACACTGGTTTTAAAAACTCTGGCTCAGGAGCAATGTGTTTTGCATCTTAATGATGTAAGAACATTTTGTGTGTCAGTGCGTGCATGACAGAAGTAGAGAAGCAATTCTGATACAGCAAAACCCCAAGGTTTCCAAAGAAGGATTTTGTTTGATGGGTTGGGGAAGGTAATTAGGGATGATCAAATGTGGGGGAGTAGGGAGGCTCTCTTTGCTTCTAAGCAATCTGTGGCATACCAAGGACAGGAAAGGAGGTAGCTGAGTGATAAAGAAGCAGTGAAGCGTCCTACCACAAGAGAAGCTGTTGCTTTTGGGGAAGAGATATACCACTTTGGGGTGGGACTGCTTGTTTGAATAGCTTCTGTGATTATTTGAAGTCTGACTCACTCAATTCTAGCTGACAGCACAGACTTCCATGTAGTAATGGACACCAGGCCTAACCACATCTCCACAACCGTGCTGCGTCCTTGCATTCATTGGAAGTTGGGCCACAGTAAGACTTAAGCTTTGGGAGGTGGGTCATGGGCCATGTCTTCTACTTCATTAGTGCTTATAACCCAGGCAGATGCTTTGTGTTCTTCCAGAATACGTAGCCTGGGCTTGCCTTTATCCAAAGCACAATTCAATAGCTAACCTATTTATTTACGTAACTGTGGTAGCCAGGAGAAGGTATTTTCCTAGCAGTAATGTCTTTTGCTGTTATATTGCTGTTGATTCAGTGTCAATTGTAGGGGAAATCGGATTTTTTAAAAGAATAAATATGTTTGTCTGGTGGAAACATTTTTTTTCCTACAATACGCATGCAACAATTTTATTTCTTTGATAAATCATTTCCTTGGATGCCTTAGAGAGCCTCCAAGACAGTATAAAATTATTTGCAAATTTTTCTTTTTTTCTGTTCTGTACTGAGAAAGGCAGTAGCTTGGAAGAAACTTGCAGTGAACAAGACTACAGCCTTTTTCAGTGCTTTCAAGATCCTTTCTGAATGCAAAAAAAAGAGCCCGGAATGAAATCAAACCTAGTAATATCTGCCCCACTTGTTTGATAACCTGAAAATGTGATAGCTTCTGGCATCTGGGGGCTCTAAAATTCAGAAGCTGATTATATTTACCCTCTGTCCTGTGACATCTGGACCTCCTCCTAACTGTTCTACTCTGCTATTGATTCGATAGGCCAGCAGCCAGTCTCAGTCCCTTCCATGCTTTTGGCTCCCCTGCTTTCTTCTCCTTTATGCACTACAATGTCAATTATTCCCCAATGAAGATCTTAAAGAAAACATTTAAAAAGAGAGTCACAAAAGGAACATGCCATGCACCTGTTCTCATAAGAATAATTTTCTTTTATGTTGTATATGCCCCCTGTAATTTCTTTGTGCTCTGTCCTGTCACATATATAGTTAGCACTTACTTCATGTGTTTTTTCAGTAGTTAGTGTAACTGGGGCATTTTGGATGCAAACTCAATATAAATGTTAATGAGTCTTGTGGGAGAAAAATAAGCTAATCCCCACAATTAGAGTCATGCGATAAGGCTTATTAATAAAGAGAAGAGAAAGGAGGAGGATGTTAAGGCTAATCAGACTACAGCCTCGCCAGATGTTTGCAGCCTCAGCTGTGCAACCATAATGATCTACCAACAGAATAATTTTTTTCTGAAATATCTTCATTTTTTCATGTTGCTTTGGGTAAAAACAAACTGAAAGGGGACTTTGGCCCCAGCCTGTTTCACCTGCAGCACGTAAGCCTTTTGGACCTGATCCATTGTGCATGTATTAGTGGAAAGTGCAATCCCCATAACCCTTCTGGGTTTCATAGCTGTAGTGACAACAGGAAGATATTGAGAATTGGTTTCCAGTCAGAGTTCTCTACCAATTAACTACACCTGTTGCTTCAGCTGCACCACAGACGTGACCTCCTGATCCTCATTTCCTCTCTTCTCTTCTCCTTGGTTTCGAGCCCCAGAAATTTGTTGCTTTGCACCAGCACGCTCAACTAATAATCACAGGTCTCAGATCCACACCCTTGTTTCTGTCACCTACCCTGCTATGCGATGAGCTCAATGCATTGGAAGCAGGAAATGTTGAAGAAGTCTTTCTGCAAACTGAGATGTGACTATTGTGTAGGAACTTGTAACAGTCAACAACTCTTGTAGCAATGCTTTGTGTGTTGCATGAGACTTTACATGCAAGGCTAGAGATTTTTCATATAGCACAATATGTTTACAGTAGGGCCGGAGTCACTACCCTGTTAACACCTGGAAATCTCTAAATTCAGGTAATTAGATTTTGGTAGTTTAAGCCTTGACAAAAATAACATGTATTGATTTGCTTTGGCTTGAAAGACCTAGTGTGTCAGGTCTTTAATGACGGGCTCCTCTTAGCAGGAGAACAGCTCATCCTTGTACTCAAGAAAACAAGTAAATGTATCGGGAGACTGGCTTAGCTAACCAAATAACCCATGATTGAGCTCCAGTGCAAAAAAGCAGCATACAAGAGGTAGAAGGAGGAATGGGCTACAAAAGAGGAATTTTGAAACATTGCAGGGCCACGTAGGGATGGTGTTAGGAAAGCCAAAGCTCACCTACAGTCGACATTTGCAGGGGACATCAAGGGAAGCAAGAACAGCTTTTACTGCTACATTAGCAGTAACTGAATAAACATGGAAAATGTGACTCATTGCTGAATGGGATGGGTGATTTAGTGACTGCAGACACAGGTAAAACTGAGGTACTCCATGCTATCTTTGCCTCAGTTTTCACCAACAAAGTCTTCCAAGCCTCCGTGTCATCAAACTACCAGTAGTGGAAGAAGATTGAGTCATGGATCTCTTGAGAAATCTCAACCCAGACAAGTGCATCGGACCAGAAGGGAAGCATCCAAGTGTGCCGGCTGATGTCATAGTGATATCACACACTATCATCTTTGAAAGGTCATGGATATCAAAGAAGATCCCTGATAACTTAAGAAAGGCAGATGTTCAACCTGTCTTCAAAAGATAGATCATTTCTAGCAAAGGTTGTTTCTGGGAGCATAGAGAGGAAGGTGATGGGAATTGCAAGCATGGATGTACCAAAGATAAATGATGTTTGACTGATTTTCTTCTATAATGAAGTGACTAGATTTGTGAATGAGGGGAGAGTGATGGATGTCATCTACCTTGACTTTAGCAATATCATCCTTATAGGCTA
The DNA here is from genome assembly GCA_013397275.1 of Burhinus bistriatus. NCBI lineage: Eukaryota > Metazoa > Chordata > Aves > Charadriiformes > Burhinidae > Burhinus > Burhinus bistriatus. Next base: position 20,400 of record VYXH01006601.1, read on the forward strand.
CTTGGGACATTACGGTCTCAATGGGTAGACTACTATATGGGTTAATAACTGGCTGGATCATTGGGCTCGAAGAGTAGTGGTTAATGGTTCATACTTTGCCTGGAGGCTGGAGAGGTTTCATATATGAGGGGAAAAAAAAAATTAAGATGCAGGTAACAGCACTGGGACATGTTGCTCTGGAGCCTCCATCATGGAGGCTTTCAGGACCCAGCTGAGCAAAACCCTGAGCAGCCTTCTGGGAATTTGCTGTTGACCTGCCTTTGAACACAAGAATGAACCAGAGACCAGCTGAGGGCCCATCCAGTCTAAGTGTGTCTGTGACCCTTTAGTGTAAGGAGGCAGCATTTCTATGGTGAGTGTCAGCTGTGGTGATCTAAAAATGGACAGAATTGATGCAGAACCCCAGTGGGGCTTCTGTGGGTTATTACGTGGCAAGCAGCTGGTTCTTGCTCAGTCGAGGTAATTAGTAAAAGAAAGCCATGAAGTGGCTAGTCCCATTGCCTGTGTACTTATGTCCCTTTTGCACGAGAATTAATTACCTTTGCAAGCTGTAAGTGGCAGCCTAGCTTTCAGAAACAAGTAAGGTAAAACACGTTTTCTACCTGCTGTGTCATCGAGGGACATAGCTGGCTGCATTCCATTGCAGAAGCAAGTTCATGAATATAATGGGCAGAATGATAAAAAAATGACTGCTTAGGGACCGTCCGGGTCTCTGTGTGAGCCTGCACAGGCAGGACACAGGAACAACCACAAAACCACAGATGAAATACAGAGTGAACTTATTTTTATTACCTCACCAACTAGGGGATCCCCGAAGCAGCACCTGGGCAGAGGCACACAAGTGGGGATCCGGGCACTGTGCAGCTTCGTCCATGCTAGAGGATCACCGAACCTGCTTTTTTTGCCTGTATTTCAGGCGTAGTTTACAACTGTGCTTTGATCTTTCCCACAGCAAGGCAGGAATCTCAAGCATGTTCGATAGTGTACCTCTAAGTCTGTCACAGGCCTACGTTATCGAAACACAGATGATCAACTTGTCCAATACATAAGGCTAAACAACAATTAGTATGATATATGTGTTTGTCTACACCTCAACTGCAGGTCACTTGAGCTTGTTTCTAATCTTCCTCGCCAATCTTCCGTTATTTTCCCACAGTCTCTATAAAACCTAATGTTTTGCCAGAAAAATGGTTAACATCATGCTGCCTCTTACAGCTTGCTGTTCACAAGTGTGCAGTGATGATTCAAATCCTGTTTTATAGGGTACTAGACAACCATAAAGAGACCTTAATTTATCATGATATGCAGGTCTGTTCCTGCTGCCAACAGACGTATGAACTCTCTCATGGATTATTATTTTTAAATTTCTTTTAAAAGAAAATTAACTTTTGTTGTGGCTAGAACTGTGGCATTCACCAGCAAAACAGGAAATTAAATTTCCTTACAATGACCAGTGGCTCAGCCAGAGAATTCCTGCCATTCCTGGCAGCTAATTTTTCCAGAGAAAACACTTTTAGAAAGCAACCAAGCCAGAAGTTTTGTGAGACTATTGTCTGAGAGAGTTGTCATTGTGGGATGGATGTTGAATTGGGAAGAAAAATGTCAGTTAAGGAAAGAGCAGGCAGCAGGAACCAGCAGCATTTTGTGCCAGACTGAAGAGGAGTTGGAGCATTCCGCACTTTAGGATATATTAATTCAGCCAGATAGGTAGACCATTCAGCAAGATACCTTTAGTATAAAACTGCGAGGTGAAGAGCTAAATTTCCAGGGTAGATGCCATCTATGTGCATCCACATCTTCAGCACCAAGTAACGTTTCATCCGTTCTGCCCAGGTGACTTCCTCCCTCCCAAAGTATTTTGAATTTCTCTGAGAACATCCAGTGTAGATGTAACGCAGCAAAGCCTTGTCTTTTCTCTGATAGTCTCAGTCTTTTTGGAAATTATTCAGCTGTATTCTTTCCTTTGTTCATTTGGCCAAGCACAGGCTTTGGCATGTGGTCTGTTATTTCCCCCTCTTTCAAAAAATCTGTTTTTCCCTCTCAGCCTACCAAGAAGTAAGCTTTTATTCACTTAGCAACAGGAATATGGAAAGACAAATTTGTGGTGAGGAGCTGAGACTCGTAGCCATTTCAGCTGACATCATGCTGCACTCTCCTTCCTCCAGGAACTTCCATTTGAGTTTCTGCTTCCCTGTCACTGCTGCTGATTCATGTGGTCTGCAGAGCTGCCATACATCCTCCTCTGTGACTCACATATAGCTATCTGAGACTTCAACTTGGCTAGTCTTCTCACAGTCGCAAAGCTGTCAGCCTACGCATGGCACCACAGCGGCCATTTGTATGTTCTTGAGCTTCTTGGGGCTGTTCTGCAAGAGGGTGCCTCAGTCTGTCCCTGTATTTCAATTTCTTGTTCATTTCTTGTGTCTCCACAAAACTTTGTCTTCTGAAAGGAACATTTCTCCCTCTGTGGTTGTGTTTCCTGAAGGTAAAGATAGCTGCGATCAGGCATTTGCCCACACTGTTGTGGAGGAGATCTGTAAACATCACCCAAGCCACTGCCTGGAGGGGGCAGGATACAGATGTTTCCAGCAAGTCCCAGCAGCCATGTGTCAGTGACTGTAATGATTTAGATGGGAGCCTTGGAGGCCAGGGAATATAACTTGAGAAATAAATTTAAGCCCACTTGTGCTTGTCGCATGGTACCTCACTGTCAGCTGTTCCCTGAAAGAATCCCAGCCCTGTGATCTGATCAAATATATCTCCTACTCGGACCACCTGCTGATCAGCCTCAAAGTTTCAGGTGCTGCACAGATACCAACATCAAATAATGAAACAATTCAATGTGAATGAGCTTTTGTTGAAAGCATTTCATGGTCCAAGAAAGCATTAGAAAAATCAATATGTTTTCCCAGCTTTTTAAGATCATATTCGTGTAAGTTCATGAGTTTGAGCTTTTGAACTTCCAGCAATCTCTTGACATCAGGCATGCTCAAAGGGAACGTTTTACTTTGTCTCTGGCACAAAAATGTGTCTGCATGTCTCTTGATGTTGTATCTTCTTTACATAAGGCATTGCTCTCCTGCGCAATTTTTTCCTTGCATCATTGTTATATAAACAGTTTTTTTGGTTTGCATATGTGGGTGGTAAAATTGTTTGGGCGGTTCTAGCAGGTACCAAGGTGTCTTAATCCTGAAAGGGGAAATCTTCTTGGGTTTTTGTTGTTTTGTTTTGATCACAAAGGAAACAAACCCTGTTCAGACTGTTTTGATGCAATCTCCACCCCTTTTCCTTTCTTCTAATCACAATCATCCTTCACCTATGGGCCATCATCCTCCGTTTCTTTTCACATGCTTTAGGTTATAAAAGAACGAATAGTGAGATTTTCATAAGCCTTTAAGTATTGGATTGGTGCATCTGTGGGTGAATATATAAGAGGTGTTACAAAGTAGATTCTACTTTCTGTGCATGTGCAGCCCAGTTTCATCCCTGGTTAAGAAATACAAAATTAGTTTATCAATTCAAAAGCCACCTGGATGCCATCCTGTGCAACCTGCTCTAGGTGACCCTGCTCTGGCAGGGGGGTTGGACTAGATGATCTCCAGAGGTCCCTTCCAAGCCCTGCCCTTCTGTGATTCTGTGAAATAATCTAGGAAGAATCCCACATGGGTGGAACTTGTCTATTAGTAATTTTTGGCTTTCAATACATTTCTTAACAGTGTCTCTTCAAGTTGGACTCAGAAACTTTGCTTCTAAAATCTAATTCTTACCCATATCTCAGGAGGAAAAAGTACAGATTCCAAAATAAAAATGAGCATTTGCAAAATCTACACTTTTTAAAGAAAAAAAGTTAACACTTGTTTTTCATTTTGTGACAAGTATGCTACATATATACTAAGTCTACTTGCTTGTTCTTAAAATGTACACGTTTTCAAGGGATAGAAAGCTTATCAATTCTGTAATCTGTCTTTATATTCAGGTGTATATTAATGGAACCAGCATGTTGACGTGCAGTAGTGTGAAATGTTGGATATGCTGCGTACATTAGTGAGACTTGGCAAAGTAATTCTGAGTAATTTTGTGTCCTGAGACAGGACACGTGCTTTGGGAACTGAGTAGCAGCTTTAATAAGACTCAGTTTCACCTTGGGTTAAACCTTTTGTCCCAGGAGAGGTGTAATTTATTGCATCACTGAAAAGGAATTAATTGGCCTCCTCACATCTCTTGCTCACCAGTGAAAGCTCAAGAAATAAAATTCTGCAAAAGATTACTGACTTTAACCAGAAATATACGGGATCAAGAAGGGCTGCAAGGAGGCTGTCGTTTTTTTGTATGTCTGTTCTAAGGATGGATAGCTGAGCAGGCTGGCCCCAAAGTCCTGGCTCTTGGGCGTTGGTGCTCAGTGTAGAACCTAGCCGAGGACTTGTTGTTACAGCAGATCCTTCCATCTCACACCACGTACAGTGTCTTCCCAAGCACACAGGTTCACCTGTCCTATTTCCAACAAGCTTTTCTCTGCACTTCATTAGCATCTTGGCTTTTCCTAAATTTCTTTTGTGACAAGAGAAATCTCTTCTCTCTGTTGTCTTACTATATAAAGAAAGTCCTGTGATCACCTCTTTGATTTGGTAAAGAAATCGCTGTGGCTTTTGCATTAGAGGTCCATCTCTGGAGGTTACGCAAGAGTGAAAGTCAACAGACTTTCTGCTAATAATGAACAAGACAGTGTTACCAAGAATGACAGATCAAAAATGGAGCTCTGTGAGCTTCCACCTCACCCCCACCCCAAAGTATCAATTAATTGATGCTTTTGAAAATGTTGGCATGAACTTCTTTATGCTTTCAGCACAGCATAATTAAGCAAATCAGAAGGTAAAAATCAGCTTTACCCATCAATAGGTGGAAAATATTTTAAAATTTGCAGAGATAAGGTGCTATTAGTAGTTTTTTATATCTATGATTCAGTATAACTGGAGACCTTTTGAAAAACTGTCTCACATGTGGGCTGAGAATTACATGGGTTTATGTAAGTGAAGTGAAGCATGTTTTTATTTGATTTTGTCAGTAGTAGTATCAGAGGCTTTGGCTTTTTTGACTGTTTCAGTATATATCTGATAAGAAACAAAGCATTGCAATCCTGTGATTTTTGTTATAAATATGTTAACATTTAAAGGAAACAAAATTTCATTCAGTGACAAGTTACACAAACTCTTAAAACATCAGGTAGGCATGCTTATTTTTATTCCCTACTGAACACTTTATAGGTGTCAAAAATGTATGTGGTTGGGGAAGGGGAATCTTGTATAAGGGGAAAAAAACCCACCTACGTAGTTTGTTCTTTTGGCGTGGTAGCATTGTACAATCTCGGTTGATTTTGGCCTCATTTCCTGTAGAAACAAGATGTATTTAGTGACACTATCTGTCTGTCAACTCCTTAACAACTTGTGAACTAGTCAGCCATTATCAGTCAGATTTGTCAAAGCCATGTCGTCCACTCTTTCCTTAAAATAGGCAGCTGGACACAGGAGAAAGGCCCTGCACATGCCCTGTTGAAAGAGAAGCTGCAGTGTGAACCGATTCCTCTAGTACCCTGGAGAATCTGCAGTAGAAAGAAGATTTGATCTACATCCCCAATAAGAAGGAAGTTTCTGTCAGTGTGTTGCTTTATTTGGCACCACAGTTAGTCAACATGAGACACACATAGAAACCCGGAATTTATTATTCCCAGAGTTCACAGTGCTCTGTTTACTTCTGCTGTAACTCATTTCTGCATGGTGCATATCTTATCATTGCATTTCTCTGGAATTTATTTAGTCTGTAAACTTTCTGAGATAAAGACTTCATTTTCTGTCCTTTTCTTGTAAAATACTTGGTACACATAGCAGCAGTATCTATTAGGTGTAGCTTCATTCACAGGGGTTTTCATCAAAGTCTTCCACTTTTTCAAATACCAGTGATTTGTTATCGGTATTGTGTAAAGCAGTTGACCTACCTCCTGTTCTAGTTGCCACTAGTAAGTCAGGATAGAAAAGTGTATCTTGGTCTCATTTCTCATGGGACATTTCTCCTCTGCCAGCCTATCTACAGATGAAACTTAAGTTAAATGTTACTGTTTTGCAGTAATTCAATTCTAATTCAGGCATGCATCAATTCTTCATCTTTAAGAGGAGACTGGTCCAAAGGTGAGCAGATTCAAACTCCTCATTGTCATCTGACTGGTGTTTACCCATTTCACAAAAGCTGCATGATTTCAGTTCACCTCCTGTTGATCAAGCATCTCACCTACTCTGCAATGGCATTCTAGTGGGAGCTGTATTTCAGGACATCAGCATGAAGACAGAAATGGAACAGATGCAAACCTCTCACTCGGCGGCAGGTAGTTTCTGTAAGCTTGTGCTGAAGGTTGGTGGTTAGGCATTTTAGAGAGCTCTGACTACTTCCTTGAGATTTAGGTGATCGTAATTCAATTATTTAATTTTTCAGGACTACCCATAGAATAACTTGAATAGTGTGGAAAGCCTGTTAAAGAGCTTTTAACCAGATATCCAAGAAAGGCTTCTGCCTTGAAAATGTAGTCTAAAAGACTGGCAGAGGATGGTTTGAGGTTTCTTTAGTTTTCCTGTTATTTTAAGTCATGTTTTGCTGGGGAAGCTAATAAAATATCTCTGCACCCTGACACTTCTCAGTAAGTAACCACCACAGTTGACGGACAGTAATTTGTTTGCAGACTTCACTGTTTGCTGCATATTCCTATCTTCTTTTTTTCCAACCCCATACATCTTCCTGGCTTATGGCTAACATTTCAAGGCTACATTTAGTCACTATTGCAGTGTGTTGCATTTTTGGCTGTGCTATATGCCCGCTTAGCTGTGTGGCCAAAAAAGCCAGCCATTTTCCACAGGACTCGCACAGGGTTTGCAATGCAACATTTCAGCAGAGGTATGAAAGATGTGCATCGATCACATGTAGGCAATCATATTTGCCAACTATACCTTTTTGGAACATATAAGATCATGTTGATAAACAGAGTTACCAAGTCTGATGATAAAACTTCTGGCACAATTTCCTGAAACTTGTGGTAGAGGCAAATGGAAAGCTGTATTACTTTCCATGCTATTCAACGAAGAACTCTTTTTCTTATCTTGAAACCACTGCTGAAGTCTTGTTTATTTATTAGCTTCATTTAGCCAAGGTTAAAACAAGCAGATATACCTGTGCTTTATCTATTCACATGTTCTGGGAGATCATTGCAAAACTGAACGGGAGTTTGTTATTTTGGGGTTTTTTTTCCAGCCTGTATTGTTCAACATGTAAGATTTAGCAGAGCTCATAAACAACACTTTTAACAATTGAGTAGGTAAGAACATTGTCAGGACTTTGAAACTTTCTGTGTTAGGAAAAGAGAATTAAATTGGAAAACAAATAAATCAGAACTGCACACACGTGCAAGACATGAGAAGGGAAGGATGTCCCTAAAGCTGCCAGAAATAGGTCCTTATGGATGGATAATGGTCGGACTAGATGATCTTAAAGGTCTTTTCCAACCTAAACGATTCTATGATACTGGTCACTTTTGGAGTAGGAAAATTTATTCTTGAGCTGCATAATATCTGATTTATTTAATATTGCTTCATTTCACATATTCAGGTTACTCATCAGCTAGATATAAAGCCACGTATGTCTTAAGCCAAGCAGGTTACAATTATAAACAGTTTGGTTTAGGTCTCACTTTCACGTGTTATGAGAAAAGCATACTTGTGGATAAGACATACCTGCCTGGCACAATTTCTAATTATTCAAGTGGCAATATCAAGGACAAGGAATCATAGTTGAACTTTTGTAACTCCTTCTCACTTTCAAGTCAGGGTCAGTAAAATCTGTATTAGTCAATGGAAGGGACAAAGAGCACTCTCACAAGTGGCAATTGGCTAGTCAGGGTGGAAAAGGGGGAGTGGATAAAGCAGTGGTTGAACTGGAGAGTCTGGCTTGCTTGGTTGTCCCGAGGAGCAAGGAGCATTCAGCAGTGTGGTAGTTCTCGGGTGGAGTGCGGTGGAGCTGCCCGAGGGAGCAAAATGCACTGTGAGAACTAGGTCAGGGCAGTGCCGAGCTAGCTGGGGGTGCTGGCGTAGCCGGAGGCTAGAGAGAGAAAGCCAAGAGGAGGTGAAAGGTGGATGGGTTGAGTCTGTGGCAGGTGATCTCAGCCAGGACGAAGGCAAGGAACCGAGGGGAAGGAATGGCGCAAGAAGGGGAAGATGTAGATCTGTAAGCCGCTGCAATCTCAAAGGAAGGGAGTTGGGGTTGGCTTTTTTTCCCCTCCCTTTTTTTTGCAAGTAGCAAAGAACTAGGACTGGCAAGCGGATAGCTGTAGAAACATGAATCATTTCACAGCCAGCATGTATTGACTAACACATCGTACTCTGAAATGAAATACTTACGCCAGCTTTTTACCATACTCCATTAGGACATTTCTAGTATAACCTTTTTTGTAACTGTTTGCAACACACTTGTTCGGTTCACCTGGGCTAGTAAGACTGCTTTAATCCATTTTGTCCTACCTTCTTCAAGAATTTTACAGTTTTCTTTCCCAATCCAAAATCGGGCTGTAGTATTTCTGGGGAAACATGGTCTCCCCTGCAGTATGTTTCTTAAGATACCAGAAGCAGATTTGAGGGCTGTTTGGGTCTGAGATAGATCTTAGGAAATGAGGATAGAGTTGTAGTTTTTTGTGTAGGAATGCAAGCCTTCCACATTATTCTAATGAGGTTTGTAACACAGGAAAAAGTTGGTAACGCTTAGCTGTCATTCACTACAGAGGCACAGGGACATATATGGAATGCTTTGCAAACCAAGTGGTCAGATTGTTGGAATGGTTCCCACAGAAAATAAAAATGTTTCAAAATTCCATGGTCTGTGATCCTTTTTCCTGGCAGCGCAGGAATGCCTGTGTCAAATATTTTCCATTCTTGGCATGAATTTACTCTCCCAGAGGTTATGTTCTGTTTCAATGCAAATAACTTACATGGTGTGATGCACCTGAGTGAGGGTACTTTAAAGATTTGACATTCCATTCCAGTCAAGATGTAAGTGATAATCTGAACCTTAAGCATAATTATATCTTTATTTTCTATACCTTCCTGTATAGCTTCACTTACCACTGCACTGTCTGACGGTTGCATTTTTAGTTCTCTGGGCATGGTGTAGGGACCCAGTCTTACTACTTGGCTGTCCTCAAGCAATTTTGGTGTACAGTGGATAGATCTAGCCAAGCCTACCTTTTGGGGCAATGGTATAGTAAAATCCCAGTTTGGCTACTCTTCCATTGTTCAGAGTTTTTTCGTTCAAAAAAAACCCTTCTCATCTGTTTTGTTCATTAACAAATAACAGAGGATACTGGATTTTACCCCTATGCTTTGTCTTGTAGTGATTCTGTGAGAATGAAGCAGCAGCGCGTTTGGTAAGGCAAACCTGTAGGTAAAATACCTGAACACAGAATTTAGAGTTTTAGAGTATTGGACATGAAGTGATATAATCTCTCTGCACACTTTTCTCCGACCCCTCTGAAATCGGCAGAGTTTTTTGTTAGTACATTTCAAAGTCCCTCAGGGAAGCCAGTGCCTTTCACTGGATATTTCTGTATCATTTCCATACAACAGCTCCAAGAGACATGACTATCCTGAGCACTTAGCTCTGAACTGCCTTAACGCTCCTTTCATCCAAAAGGAGAAACCTCTCATTTATTTCTCTTTTTACTTGACTTAAAGGTAGAGCTCATAGTACACTTTGGGAATTAGAGTCTACAACTGGATGGGGATACGAATGTCCATCTCTTTCTGAGTAGACGTAGGCAAGACTCAAGCCAGACCACTGCTCTGATTGAGCTGAGTCTGATTCCAGAGCCACTACCTCTTGCAGAGGGAAGGTCCTGCCAAGGTATCTTGCTTTCAGAAAACTGAGCATCAAGAAGTGGTTGGCAAGCCTGCCAGCTCCTGTACAAGCTGTGAGCCAGGAGCCCCTGCATGTCACTGAGGCAAGACCTTGCCTTCAGGCATTGCTGAAATCACCTGCCACATGGACTGACTTAGTGCAAAATAAGGAGTGTAGCTTGGCAGCGGAGAGCATTATGTGTGATCTCCTGCCAGCCTGGAGTGGAAGCACTGCTGGTTAAAGAGAAGAGTAAGAGACATCGTTGGAAACATAAGGTCCTCCCATAATTCAAGCAATTATTTAAACAGGTAACTCAAGCTAATTACATAGTTTAGCCTTTGCAGCTGACAGTTCTGTTTTTCTGGAAGCAAGGTTCATCTTTTTTAGAAGTTTCTCTAGGGCCTTGTGCTGGTGCCCGTAGCTGCGTTTCCCGAGTACCGAGTTGTGCTTTCTTTGGATCTCACAGTACCTTAGTCATATTCCCCCACTGACAGACCCTGACTTCTGCCTCATGAAACCCTGCTGTTGGGCAGTTCTACCTGAGTTTTGTTGTAAGAGCTTCCGCTTTCTTCCTGCTGAGCAGAATGCAGAAAAAAACTTAGGATGTAGGAGCTGCAAATAGTGCTTTACTATACTTTTTATCTTCCAGCAGCTGCTGTGCTCTAAGAGATTAGCTTTGATCCATGAAAATTAAAAAAAAAAGGGGGGNACCAATACTATCTGCTACGAATTTGGTCCTCAGAGGGGATCTTGAATTATGATGGTTGTTCTGCATGACCCTCTTGTCATTCTTGATTTTGTATCAACTGATTTTTTTTTACATAGGCTGAAGTTATTCAATTAGTCTGTAAGGGAGCTGTCAGGATGGACACATAAAATTTCTTAATTCAATTTAGGATGATTAATTTCCTATATGAGAATGAGGGGAGCGCAGAGCTTCCTTCCCTGTGGAATGGGAAAAAATGTAAAACAAAGAGTTATCAGAGTATACTGGTATTGTTTCAGAATTCACTGTGAAGCATTATGTCTGGAATATCTGAATATTTACCTAAAGGAATGTCTCCTTAGACAGATTTTGTGAGGAGTTTTTGTGCATGAGACCTCACATAGTGGGTTTGGTTTTTTTCCCCACTGTAACTGAGCTTCATTAATTCTTTATCAACTGATTTGTACCATGCGACATGCTAGTAAGATCATATTACTTTGCACACGTGGACATTCCTCAGCAGTAAATATTTTTCTCTGCTAGATGGTAGGATGTAAGTATGTAGTTCACCCTCTCAGAGTAGTTACTGGATGAACTAAAGTTGTCAGAACAAATTTGAGACCTCTGTCCACTACAGTTGAGAGAGACACCTGCACCTTTTGTAATTGCTCATTATTTGCCTCACTGCGCGAATACATTTGTAGCAGCCATTATAGATGGGCATCTGACATTAATATTACATTCAGGTTTGTAATTTTTTCTTTTTTTTTTTTGCAGATGTGGAAGGGTAGAGGTGAAATACGAGGTCTCCTGAAAAAAGTTTATCTGCTACGTGAAGTTTTACTGTGACTTGCTTATCATGTGTAACTTTAAATGACAACTATTTTTTTCAGAAATATGAGACTATTTGTTTTACTATTATTTTAAAATCTTCGCATTTTAATGGGCTTTAAAATTACATTGCTTTCTGAGAGAGAGCACCTTCCTTTTGGGTTTCATTGGCAATGGTCATATTTGAGAAATAAGATTGGTGTATAGGCATCTTCTGTCACTCTTGAAATGTGTCAGGGAGCTCAGGAGAGTGTATGGTTGATCACAGCTTCAGCACATCCCTTCTAGATGGTCTTGCCTAGTGTTTGCTCTGCCAGCTACTGTTGGTCTATCCTGGTACTTCCCAAATTTAGGAGCACAGGCACAGATTTGTGAACAGAAGTGTTATCCTAATGGAAAAGTCAGAAAAACATTATCATATCTCTCAGAGGACTGGTATACTAGAATGGTACTACATAAAGGTGTTAATGAGACAGACATAATCAGGGTTTTTGTGTGGCCACAAAAGAAGAAAAAAAGAAAAGTCTATACAGTCTTTGTTAGTCAGAATTTTGTTCACTGATTTGTAAGGTGTGCTAAACACATTTAAGTTCTCCAAATACAGACAGTTGCCAAAAAACAGTGTCATGTTAATTTTATTTTAGTTTTAAACAGAAACTCTATATATCTACTTCCTTCTTCCAGCATCCATGGTTTATAGGGTCTCTCTATCTGCTTGCATTTCACTCTGTGCAAAATGTGTACCAGCTATTTTTGGAGTGCTCCGTCTTTTCTGTTCCACGTTTCATGTCATGATGAGGTTTCAGAATGTAAGGTAGATGGGAAAAATAGGTAATAAGGCTTAAAAGTATTTTGAGATGTCATCTAGTCCATTTCTCTACAACAAGGCAGACTCAGTTTTATCTGGGGCTAGTTTTATGGTAGAATATCTTGAAGGCTATTCTGGAGCCTCTTAGCCCGTAAGCTCTGCCAGTCTGGTTTGGGATTTTAAGAGACTGACAGCACTGCTTTTTGATATCTTTTGCTTGACAATATTAGTTTTGACTGTACATAAAATGCTCCTGACAGAGGTTGTATATCCATTTTAAACATCTCCATTTCTTTAGCTTCATGTTTAACTGCTTTTATCAGTAGAAAATTCTTTCTAGTGTCTGATTCAAAAGAGATGTGTCCAGCAGGTTGAGGGAGGTGATTCTGCCCCTCTGCTCTGCTCTTGTGAGACCCCACCTGGAATACTGTGTCCAGCTCTGGAGCACCCAACATAAGAAGGACACAGACCTGTTGGAGCGGGTCCAGAGGAGGGCCACAAAGCGGATCAGAGGGCTGGAGCACCTCTGCTATGAGGACAGGCTGAGAGAGTTGAGGTTGCTCAGCCTGGAGAAGAGTAGTCTCCGGAGAGACCTTATAGCAGCCTTCCAGTGTCTGAAAGGGGCCTACAAGAAAGCTGGAGAGGGACTTTTTACAAGGGCAGGCAGTGATAGGATGAGGGGTAATGGATTCAAACTGGAAGAAGGTGGATTTAGATTAGATATTAGGAAGAAATGTTTTACTCTGAGAGTGTACAGGTTGCCCAGGGAAGCTGTGGAGGCCTCATCCCTGGAAGTGTTTGAGGCCAGGTTGGATGAGGCTTTGAGCAACCTGGCCTAGTGGAAAGTGTCCCTGCCCATGGCAGGGGAGTTGGAACTAGAGGATCTTTAAGGTCCCTTCCAACCCAAACCATTCTGTGATTCTATGATTTAGATCACCTTGTCTGTGATTTATGCATGTTGATGCTTTCCAGCACATAGATTATTCTCTTCCTCTTACAGTACCTTTTACATGTTTGAAGACTCTTAGGTTGCCAGTCATAAGGATTTTCTCTTCTCTTTAGACTAGACAATTCAAATTTTTTCATTCTTTCCTCGTAACTTACTTGACCAGCCTTTATGCTTCTCTCCCCAGCTCTCTCCATTTTGTTCACCTGTTCTTTCTAAAAAGCATTGCCCAAAGCAGGATGGAGTACTTCAGCCGAGACCTGCATACTGCTTAGTAACACTAGAGTGTTTTGTCCTTTTGCCCTTAACATTATATTCTTAAGAGATAGCTGTTTTTTTTCTAACTCCTTTTAGCTTTATTATTGCTTCATATAGAGTTGCCTGCTATTTCTGAGTACAGTTGTGCTCTCCTGAAATGTGTTATTCTGCTGTTCCATTTCCTGCTTTTCCTAAGTCCCTTGATTTCTACCATTTTCTGATCAGTATAAATGAAAACTTTGAGTTAAGATACCCTAATGTCTACTTAAACTACTTCTAAGATGCAGCAATGTTTTGAGTATTGTTTTTTAATTTGCCTCACAGCAATATGGGAAGAAATAATATTGGAGGTAAGACAAAGGCTTGCAAAATGTCCACAGCTGTTTTTACCACAAGCAATGGGTCTAATGAAGCCTGATTTCATCTTCTTTTGTGTCCAGCATCTTCTACCACCCTAAAACATCCCAGCTTGCCTACCACATTTTCAGTTTCCAGATGGGCAAGAGACAGAATGTGTGGAACCTTTCAGAGCTATGTACATGCTGGCTCATGGATCATTTCACTTGTACTTGTGTAATTCACTTCAAGAATGGCTAAAGAGTAAAGTTATTGATGTCTTCTGTTCAGCATATGGACTTGGATCTCTTTTCACTATCAAGGTCAGATTTTCCTGAAGCTTTCAGGAAAGTTCTAATCTTGAAGGCCTCTATTCTTCTATCAGATTTGATTGAAATTGATCTATGAGCTCAAAAGCTACTAGAGGAGTACTTGCAGACCAAGGGGGCACATGAGTGTGTAAGCCATTGCTTTCTTAGAAAACAGGTTAAAATTGTTCAAATCCAAAGGCTAATTGAACTAACTTTTTGCTTCTTGCTATGCATTTGAAAAGATGCCTGCCTTTGCTGAACCAAAAAAACATGCTTCAGTCACCCCTTTCCCTCAGTATTGCACCTGATTTCTGTCTTTTGGATTTCTAGTGTGTTTCTTTTTCCTAATTCTTGTCTTTTCAGCCAAGAACCACAGGCTCTAGGTGTTTGCCTCTAGATAGATGTGGATCTACTGATGAAAATTAGTACATGGTGGGGTGAGGACTTTCTTTTCTGTCTGTATCTAGACTGCTATAAAACCTGAGGAGAGCATTTATTTAAGGGCGATTTCTGCAAGCCTGATAGTTACAGAAGGTTCAGATGAGAAAAAGCCAGCCATTCTCACCTTCAGTGTTATGACTTGCATAAGTAGTGGAACAACTTATAAAGAGTATTTTAATGTATGCTCTACTAAAAAAAAAAATCATGTAACGATTTATTTCTAGATTCTTTTTTATTACTCTTCAAGCAATTGAAGTAGAATACAATTATTTTGGTTTTAGCTCTAAGATTGAGTTAGCCAATTTAATAATGGTTAATGAATATCATTACAATTAAATAGACATTAAGAAATCATCAAGGCCCAGATAATCTTTTCCAGTCGTACAAGGCAGAAATTAAAATCAGTGGGAAGAGACAGCCTCTTGCAGAACTGTTGTACCACCTCTGGGTTCCTGGAGGAGTCCACCTGTGAGTTCCTCATAGGTACAGAGGTGGACATTATGTAATCGTAACAGATTGAAACTACGTTTTCTTGATATTTTCCAAACAAAAAATAGCTAGAGAAGGATATTTCTTTTTCTGTACAGCTTTAGGTGGGGAAAAAAAAAATCTAAAGTAATTAATTGGGTGTCATCTGTTAAAATAGCCTTTCTGTATTAGGGCACAAGTTGGTGAATCCAGGTTACTCTGTAAACTTTCTGAGGTTCTCACAAGATAATTTGAGGATAGGTGGGTTGCAGCCCTTGTCATGTTGTTAAAGTAAATGATGCCCTGATTTGATCGCATATGCCAGTTCTTATGCAGGCTTTGGTATAGTCCATCTGCCTTCAATTATGCCATGGGCACTGCTGCCAAGTTGCCAAACTATTATTTATATGACCTCCTGTCTTCTTGCTTAAGACAGCTTCTCTTGTGTTTGAAGGTGTCAAGCTATTTGTTTTCTCAACTTTATTCCCACTGTGATGTGCTGTGAGACTATTGGCACGTTTATAGGATGGCTGTCTCCCTCATCTGCCTCGAATTCTTCTGTCCTAAAAACCTATGCGCTATACAATAAATTAGTTTATTCTGAATGTTTTTTTTTTCCCCTAGGGCTCTTTTTTGATGCTTAAGTCCTATCCTAGTTCAGAGAAGGTCCTTGTCTACCCAGATGGTTGTGTTCCTACTGAATTTTTAATTCCCCTCCCTGCAAAACTAGCAACACAAATCCTGATTGCCTCTTTCTCTGCTGTTCTTGATACATTCTGCTTTCCCCATCATTAAATTGGTAATTTTTTTACTTATAGTATTTGATACCTCTCTCTTCCCTCTTTTTCCATGGTATGCCAAGAGATCTGTATTTAAACATCACTTACAAGTAGTTAATTACCTTGGAAGAGACAGCATAAATCCAGCTAAGACTCTGATTGCGTTAACAAAATTGGTAATGATTTTCTCTGTCATCACCTTTCTGAAATACGAAACGTTATTCCTTGCAGTAATAGGAATGTCTTGGAGGGCAACACTGTTTCAACTTAACCTGTGCATAACTATCAGAATAATTAGAATAATGTACAAATTATTCTAATGAGATGCAACTTTCAGGTAGGACGTATGAATGCTGTAAATTACATTTGTGATCCTTTAACAAGGGACCTGATGTACTACGCCTTCCAGAAGTCTTCATCAAAACTTGTGCTGTCATCTTGGGAACCAATGATGGCCTGAGGCAGTTTCTGAAATTTTAACACCTTAAGATTGAAGCTTGTGATGTATTTGGCACGATCCAGGAAAGTCCAGGGACACATCCATGCTGGTAGGGGACACGTGTCTCATTATTAAACTCATTCTCATATTAAATTGTTTCCATTCGTTACCAAAATCCTGGCCATGTTTTAAACTGTTGCACTATATAATGGAAAAAGCTCTGGGATCCAATGATGATTCAGTGATGCAAGTTAGTGCGTATGATCTGTCTGTTGACCTATAGCATTTTCTTCACAAGGGCATTTTGCAGGGAGAGCAATTTGATGCTAGTTAAAACATTTTCTGGTGTTCTTTGCAAAGTCACTATGTGGGAAATTGAGTTGGTGGATTGCTTCATGTAGATTTTAGCTCAGAATCCACACTGTGCAAAATCACTGTCTGGTTAGATCATTTCAAGTATCTTTCCATTCAGTTACAGTCTTGATCGCAACAAATATCAATTTCTTATCAAAAATGTATATAAGATCCATAGAATGAATTTCTAAATGCTAAATCACTTCTGGAAGAAATTTCCTGTATTAGTAGATCGTCACCAATGATGTGCAGAAACTGGCAGCCTTTGAAGTGATACCACTTCATCATCATCTTGTTTGTTTGTTTATTCTTAAAGCCAAAGCCATAGGATTTGAATGATCAGGAGGTAGTATGATGTGGCCAGGCAGTGGGAATATTGTAGCTTACTATAAGCTTTGGAAATAATAGCAACCACTTGCTGCAGCTTGACGCCATGAACTATGTCAGGATTGTTGTGACCTAGGCATTTCATCCAGTTCTTTTTTCTGATTCAGCATCCCTGGCTTTCTACTCTGTAATTGTTGTAAGGTTAGGAAATACCTTCTGATGTTTGTATGTATCTCTCTGGGTAGTGAACGTCATTGTTTTGTCTCTAATAATTTGAAATCATTAAGGGCCATCTTTGCCTTCATGCCTTCCTGGTTATGTTGTCTTGAGTCCACTTTGAATTTTCCGGGAGTAATGGCAAACAGTAATAGCTGTATCAGGCATATGCCTTCCTTTTTCTAGCGTTTCTTGCTATTGCTTGCAATATACAGATGTAAAGCCATTGGGAGAAGAGTTTACTATGCATTTTTTTTTATCTCCCATGTACTGTTTGATGTAAGTGGCTTAGTTGGTATTGGATAATATCTGTTATTGTTTACATTGCAATTTCTGAAACCTACAGTTCAAAGTAGTGTTTTCTTAGATTTTTGTCCCCATCACCATATTGCATTTTCATGGTTTGCTACCTGGCATTTGTCCTAAGTCTGTGCACACGACTCTAAGCTTCTATGCTGTGAATAGATGTATGTGGCTTATCTTTTAACAAACACTGTAGCATGACCATTCTGCAATGTGCAGTTCTACTTACTGGACTAAATTAATACCAGATGAAAACATGTGCTGATCTATAGGTTTTGCAAAAATTGCAGACAGTAGACAGTTTACTTAACAGTTGCAAATGAACATTAATTGATGCCAGAATGCACGTTGCTTGTAGTGTGTGCAGGGCTAGAAATTCACATCCTGACATATCAGGCTAAGAAACTTCTTAAATGAATATCTGCATAAAAACTTACAGATCTAAGACAACGAAATGTGCAACTTCCAAGTTCATCTTTATTCTAGTTTGGACCTCTTGCTACTGCTGTCTCTAGACTTTTGCCAACTTCTTTTCTTCCTGAACGTTATTTATCAGTAAGTCTTCTGCATCCTTGCAACCTCCTATGTTGCACTCAAAAGTATCGTTTTAGCATCAAAGTGTTAGTCTGAAAATTATATAGTAAGGGTAGTGTTTTCCTAATTATATAACAAAGTTTTCTATTTAACAGTATATTTCTAATGTGCTTGTCATTCACATAGTATTAGTTTCATAGTTGGCATTGCAGGACTTGATTATTTGGTGCTGAAAGAATTTATTATAAGGTGAATGTGTTGGAGTTTCACTTGTGCTGAACTGAAATGATGTTAAGTCTGGAAGGTGAAGATCCTGTCTTTTCATACCTTTGTTGGTATTTGCCGGTAGTATGCTGTCATGAATTTGTACAGAGAGGCTGCAAGTTTTTAACTGGTAATTAGATGACAGTTGATTAAAATCCTTTTCCTGGTGCTTGTGAAAAGTATGATGAAAGGACCCAGTCTTCATACAAACCTCAAGCAGCAGAACAGAGAAGCAGCAGTTAATAGTGTTTACAGGGAGCAAACTTTTCAGAGTTCCTGAGTTGTTAAATTCTAAATCTCTAGCACGTTCAATAGCACACAGATTCCCACGTTATTCTGAAGGTGTCTTATATTTCCTAAACCTTCCGAACAGTCTTGGAAATTTTACTCTTAGTCCTTATCGATTGCCTTACTACCAGGTATATATTTTTTCTTGAAAGTTCAGCAGAAATCAATAAGCAGTCTAAATAAGGATTCTGCAGACACACAGTAATAAGAACTAAAGTTTTTTTGGCTTAGTTGCTATTCACAGTTTGTGTTATGTGAAGATTATACTTTTTTGTGGCTTTGTCACATTGCAAGAGGCCACGACCCTCGTTTAGCACCTTCTAGACATACAAGTTTCACAACTATTTTTAATTTAAGTCTTCTCTGTATAGTTCAGTAAGCTATGAATTCTCCATGTAGCCATTTTTGGTTTACGTTTTAGAAACTTGAGCCTGTAAGGTCTGAAATGTGTTGTAACAGAAAAGAAACCACATACTTAAAGGATATCATTGCCAGTAACTGAAGAGATTTGTGAAGTAATCTCAATTTGTGTCAATAATATATTCATTATAGGAGACTTCTGATTTTTCATAATTTCCATTTCCTTTTTCCTTTTCCTGGGGACTGCATACAATCATTAAGAATCCCCCAGTGTCTAATGGATGCCTAAGTATGGTGGGTTTGGGAAAAGGTAGTAATTATGGCAGTCAACCTGGTGGGTTTTGACAGTATTATTCTTTGAGACCCAGCCTTCTGGTGACAATGATCCATAGGGGACAGAATTGCACACCAGCCACTTCAAACTATGACTATCCAGTGGCAAGCTCTGAGTGGGATTCAGCTGGACCCTACCCTTCTCATGGCTAAAATAGGACCCTGTAGTACCCCATGTTCAGCTTCTGCTCCAGAAGGGTACAGGCCTCTGTAGGACCTGTCATCCCCATGTGGCTGTGTGAGACATCCTAGGACATCTAAAATCACCTACATTTAGGGTCTTGTCCCAGATGCTTTTCTTTCTAATGTTAGGGAGGAAACATCTGTGTAGAAACAAACCATCTGCAACGGATCAGATGTTGCATCAGTGATTATTAGTCTGTTCTGCTGTCAATTTTTAGCTGTAGCAATGCACTGTCCTAATTTGCTCAAGATTTCAATGTCGTCTTGAAATCTGGCAGATATTGAGCAAACATGGCTATCACTTGGTTCACAGTTTTCAACGCCTATCTCTTCATATACATATCTGTCTTGCAAGCTTTATGTAGATCAGTCAGCTTGCATTCGTTTTTTAATAGGTTGTATGCAACAACATGGTAATAAAATATGATCCAAAAACAGATAAAACTTTCTTCTTAAACTGATGGAGAGTAAATAATGTTTCATCCACTTCTGGATCAGATTTTATTCCTAGAGGGAAACTTACATTTAAAGACAAATACTTTATTATTCTCCCAGTAGTTTTATTTCAAGGATATAACTGTCTGCACCTACTGCTGCTGTATTGGAAGTAGCCATAATAGCTCAAAAAACATTTAATTAAGGAAAGGTTTCAAAAAGCAGATTGGGATTTCTGGATTTCTTTAGAGTTTATGTTGTCTCTACAGAAGAGACTTGCATGAAAACGTGAGTTCTCGGGTCTCACTTTCTTTGATGCAACTCCGCTGACACAGGTTTACTCCTAACTTATACCAGCACAAGTGGTTATCTCTTTGCTAGTAAATTAATCGGGGCCAGCACACAGGTTTAGTACTGTGTCCATGCTGTTCAATTCTTAGCTCTCCCGTTGATACAAATCTGGCTCATACCAGCTAGCCCTGTTCCAGAGGCTACAGGACCTAAATGCAATGAAAATGTCTCTCCTCACTTTAAGGGTAATAGGAACAAATATTTAAGTATTATTCATACTATTGCATAGCTATCTCTTATTCTTCTTTGCTAGTGCAAGTATCATGTTTTGTAACTATTCTTTATAAAGGTGTTGCCAGGAGTGTGCTTAATACACTTTGAGGTTAGTTTACATTATTGTTAGAACAAGAGATTTTGATAAAGATTGTGTGTCCATTATAGTCAGTATTTTATACTATGCCCATTCTAATAGCACTGTTAAATTTGTTGTTAGCGTTGGTGATAATTTCTCCTTTTTCAAAACTGAAGATGTTTAGGAGGGGATTCTGCATTAGGGGAGAGTTTCAAAATAATCTGCATAACTACACAATGTGGGGATCTAAGAGGTATTACACTTAAAGCTGACTTTACTGCGTTGACATCACTGCTGTTGACTTCCTTGGCATCAAAATCTTGCCCAGGAATTCCCTTGCTGTGAGTGTCCTATTGGAAGCCAATTTGCAGCTGTAGTTTAAGGCTGCCACCAAATCTGTTGGCATGGGTTCTCCATAACTATGTGCTACAGAGTTAGGAGGCTGAGCTCCCAATGTGGCCTTTGGTATCAAGAGAGTACAGGACAGCATGATCTAATAAGCTAAGCAGAGACTCAATACACAGAAGTTGCATATCCTGATTGTGCTTTTGGTTTCTGAGAAGTCAATGAAATCCTAGATTTGCCAACCTCCATGGCAAAGCATCCATTCATTTTGAATATAATCTATAGCCTTTCTGTGTTGGGTGTCTTTACATTGAATTAGTAGATTCCTTGCATTTGTGCCTGGAAAGTATACTTACTCTGTGGCATACTGAGAAACTATTTTGATTTGGAATGCCAGCAGAATTTTTAAAACAAGCCAATAAAATGTGGATTAGGATATCACAAAGGATATTTACTCAAGATTTTTAAAGGAGGCCAAACATAAAATTGCTGAGTAACTCTGGGCTGCTGCTTAAGTTGGCCCTTTTGCCAGAGAAATGGGAGGTTACAAATAAGATAATACTTTTTGAAAGATGACCAGGGAGATGCAGGGAGTGGAGTTCCCCAGGGATCTCTTATTGGACCTGTAATCTTTCACATTTTCACTGATGGCCTGGAAAAGGGGGTGAGGAGAAATAGGTGACAATATGTGTTGACAATGCCGAATTCTTCAGGGTAGTGAAAAATTAGCTCGGGACAAGCAGCATTGCAGAAAGTTCTCGTTGGTAGTGTGTAATGCTGATAAGACAGTAGACAAAATTGCAGGTCACTAAATAAAAAACAGTGAATGAATCGAAGAGGGAAATGATCCTAAGAATGCACGAATAGCAGTGTGCTCTAAATTAGGTATTTAGTGCAACTGAGGAAGGACATATTGTAATCATAAGAGAGATTTCTGAAACTGAACTGTGGCAAGACAAAAAGAACGTTAAAAATCTTTTTAAAAGCAACAGAAAACAAGGGAAAGTATCATTTGCAGATGTATAAATCCATACTGTGCCCTCGAGTGTACTATGCAATTCTAATTCCCTTCCTCTGCATTTCAAAAAGGTATTATTGAACTTTGCAGAATGAAGAGAAAGTTGAGCATTAAATTTTTTTTTTTTTTTT
>VYXH01006601.1:52218-86938 GCA_013397275.1 Burhinus bistriatus
CAGCACTCGCAGGTACATCCCATCAGGGCTCATGGACTTATGGATGTCCAGCTTGGCCAAGTGGTCTCTAACCTGGTCCTCCTCAACTGGGGGAAAATCTTCCTTTCTCCAGACCTTCCCCCTTGCCTCTAGGGTCTGGGATTCATGAGGGTCAGCTTTAGCAGTGATTCTGCCCCTCTACTCCGCTCTTGTGAGACTCCACATGGAGTACTGCATCCAGCTCTGGAGCCCCCAGCATAAGAAGGGGACAGACCAGTTGGAGCAGGTCCAGAGGAGGGCCATGAAGAGGATCAGAGGGCTGGAGCACCAGTCCTATGAAGACAGGCTGAGAGAGTGGGGTGGTTCAGCCTGGAGAAGAGAACGCTCCAGGGAGACCTTATGGCAGCCTTCCAGTACCTAAAGGGGGCCTGCAGGAAAGATGGGGAGGGACTCTTTATCAGGCAGTGTAGTGACCAGACGAGGGGCAACGGTTTTAAACTGGAAGAGGGCAGATTTAGATTAGATATTAGGAAAAAATTTTTTATTCTGAGGGTCGTGCGATACTGGAGCAGGCTGCCCAGAGAAGTTGTGGAGGCCCCATTCCTGGAAGTTCAAGGCCAGGTTGAATTGGGGCTTTGAGCAACCTGGTTTAGTGGAAGGTGTCCCTGCCCATGGCAGGGGGGTTGGGACTAGATGATCTTGAAGGTCGCTTCCAACCCAAACCGTTCTATGATTCTATGAACATATTTATAATTTCAAGCTAATTGGCTTTGAAAATACTCTTCTGCTTATGCGCGTTTCAGTGTCCGGCATGTTCGGGGGTTTGCCAAAATCTCTCTCAAAGCAGCGATAGGTCTCTTTTTTGAGAAGCATCATTCCACTACTTTGAGAAGATTTCAGAGAGAGGGGAAAACAAAAAAGAAGCAAATAAAATTAATGTGAGTGAGGTTTGAAAGAATACATGATGGTAAAACTATCATTTGTGGTCTTCTGCGTAAAGTCCTCTTAGAATTGTGCAGTCTGTGGAGTGAGTCTAAAATGCTGACATATCTGAATGTTGTTGCAGGTAGTTTGCCCTCAGAACAAGTTAATATGGACGTTTTAATATGGTTGTTTATATCTTTACAAAACTGTGTTTTATTAAGGAAACTTAGTGAAGCTAAACCTTGCTAAATATAAAACAGTTATTCTGCATTCCCAGAAAAGTAACTTAAGACTGTGTGTAAACATGGTTCAGAAATTAACTTCAGTGAGAATTGTGGACCCCTGCTCATGCTTTCTCTGAAATAATAATGCACGTTCCTCTTGAACAAACATTCCCGTTTAAGCACAAAAGCATAGGGAACTGATAAAAACAGTGGCTGGTCTTCCTACATTTGTCCTCCATAAAAAGATTTAAAGCTTTTCACTCCATTTTTAATTCCATGCTCTTTTTAAATTACAATAATAATAAATCACTTTCTTAGCATAACAGTGTCATTTAAGACACATTCCTGAGGCTTTTGTGGGACTTCCAATCTGAAAGAAAAATATTTTCCTTTTTTTAAGACCAAGCTAACTATTATCCCTTAGGAGCAAGATCTTGGGGTTATAAGTGGTAGTTCTGTGAAAGCATTAGCTTATTGTTCAGTGGTCAGAAAGCACATCAAATACTAGAAATTTTAGGAAGTGAACAGAAAACCAACCATGGAACCTCAGTATGCCACTGCATAAAGCTGTGGTTTGCTGTCATCTTGAGTACTCTGTGCAGTTTTGGTCAAAAACATTTAGCAGAACTGGGAAGTGTCAGAGAAGGGTAACAAGGATCATCAAAGGCCTCAAGCAGCTTCTGGGTGAAGAACTGTTGAGCTAGCTGTCTTCAGCTGTCAGAAATGCCTGTCATCTGGCTCGAAAAGAGCCTAAAGGCTCTATAGAAATCTTCAAAATTATGTGTGGCTTGGAAGAGTGGTCAGGGTTGGCTGTTCATTGTCTCTTCCTCTACGAGATCTACAGGGCACTGTATGAAGTTGGTAGAAGGTTTCCATCTAAATACAGGAGGCAGCTCTTCACGCTGGAGGCTGGCAGACCCAAGGAACTAATTGCAAAGAAGGCTGCAGATGCTAAAACTTTACGCTCCCTTGCATTCTAGGGGATACTGGCCACATACAGAGGAGAGATCATTGGTAGTTACTAGACAGTTATCAAAACTATGATGTGATTCAGGATGTCCTTATGCTGAAGTTAGTTAGAAGCTGGGGTACTGCTATGTATATGTTTGTCCTGCTTTCATTCTTCCCCAGACATTGATACAAGATCACTCTCAGATTAACAACTGTGGGCAAAAGGGACCTTTTGTGTGGCATGGTGCATCGAATACTAGTTTTTTAGCATTATTTTGTGTAATTCGTTGTTTAGTAGTAATTTATATTATTACTTATATGCCTATGGCCATTGCTGTACAATCATTAATACTGGACCTGTGGACTAGCAAATTATCGTACAAATTTGGCTTGAATCAAGAACATACACATACTCGTATTTTTATAAAGTTGAGCAGTGTTTACGACAGAGGTAGCATATAAGGAACTAACGAGGCAGTAACCTGGCTGTTTTCAGTGTTTCTGAGGCAGCAAAAATTTAAGTATAAGTAAGATCCTTCAGAAAAGTTTGGAGCAGCTGGGGATGTAGAATGGGGACCCTCTTGGTCAGAGGGACTGGCTGGGAGGAACAATAGGACCATTCACCTAGAATGGCAAGAGCATTCTAAGCGCATCTGAAAATGGCAAGGTTTAACTTACTGAAGCCAGAGGAAACGCTGCATTAACTGTGTGAGGTGTCAAGGGAGGATACAGAGAGACCTGCACCTACCATATCTGCCAAAACTGACCACAGGTGTAATTTAAATTAAAAGAGCTTTTGTCAGCAGCACTCTCTCCTGCAGGTGCAGAAAAAGTCAATTTTTTAATTTCTTTGGTTAGTACATTATAAGCCAAGAAACTAATCAGGACATGAAAAAGCAGGAAGTTTTGTTTTCCAGGAATAAACAGTGAGTCTGAGACAATAATTCTTAAATGTTGAAGGATTTAAGTAACTAGAAACCAGCTATTCAAGTAATTGGAGTATTCAGAACGTTAGAGTATTTCATTTAAACTACCCCCAAAAAATCTCTATACTATGTTTTATTTATTTTAATCTTTGTCTCAAAAGTGTTATTTTTTAGCTTAATAAAAATGCTAACAAATTGGAATCTAACTAAATTTGAAATAGCATGTGTTCCCTCTATATAGTGAAAAAAATGACACCTTGAATGTCCTTTTTTCCCCATGCAAGTCAATGTATTTTAATGGCTAGAGTAGGAGTTGGCTAGTGTTGGAGGCAGGCTCACATGCCTTTTGTCTGAGCCCGTCCTGTCATTCTTATGTTTATAGTCAGCCATTTCTAAGCAACGTAACTTAAAATTATTAAGGGAGAAATATGCAAATAATTATTTAACACTGTTTCCTGCTTGCTGATTGCAGATGATAATAAAATCAGGAGTATTACACTTTTTTTAAGGTAAGGCAGATTATCATGCCCTGAATGCTCCTAGGCTTAGCACCAGGGTGGTGATGGGGCTGTCACATGAGCAGCTAGTAGTTCCAATGGTCTATTTATCTAACTCCCCATTTTTCCTTATGGAGATGATATGCATGAGTAACAGGAGCAAATGTATCATTAGTGCTACTTAAGCAGCCAAGCAGGATTCCTGCCTTTTGAAATCCTTCTCCTGTGATTATGCCTTGGACCAAAAGACAAGATGGAGCCTGCACAAGAACACTTGCAGGGTGATTCATTCTGGAGGGCATGGTTAGGAGATTACCTTTTAATGCCTAGCTTGCACTCAGTTGTGGGGCTTTTTGTTTGTTTGAGGATTTTTTTTGTGATGTGATTTCTAAAAAGCAGATCTGAAAACCTGTGCCAACATTTAAACTGCGAATGTAGTTCCATCCCCTTCGCTTCCTTCTGTTAGGTTTTAAGGCCTAACATGAATTTCCAGCAACACTTCAAGAAGGTAAAAATAGTTATTTGGCCATTCTTTCTTTTATACCACTTCAAAGCTTTAAATAGGGCCTGGGCTTGTTTTAAACTCAGTACTGCACAAACACAGAAATAAATGGTCCATTTTTCAGTTAGGAGAAAGAGATAAAGAACTAAAGTTCCCATAATTTACAGTTTCCAAGTAGGAGCTTAAGGAGAAATAAAGCCACATAAATGAGAATTAGAGTGTGTATATATGTATCATAAGCTTGGCTACTTTGTGATAGGGTATATTATAAATTAGAAAACAGTTCATGAGAAGAATTTTCCTTCTTTGTCATCTCCTACTAATATAATTTTCCTTTTTGTGCCTACCCTCTCATAAATAACTGATCCAACTTAGGATCAAAGGGTCAAGTTTGTTCCTGGTATTTCACCATTGCAAAAGTATGCTTTGCAAAGCATGATTAAACGCTGGACAGTCCATCTTCTGACAGGTGAACTGAAGGCATCGGGAGTTACTAAGGGTTGTGTGACCTGTTTAAAACCTAAAATATCTCCAATATATAATGTTATCTACGTACATGCAAATATTTAGACACTTAAGATACTGCCATCCAGGCTTTGGCATGAAGAGGCTGGACTTCACCTGTAAATCTAGCCTTCTGTTTTTTTAAGGGAAAAAAGCAAACAAACCTGAAAGATCTAAATTAAGCTGGAAGTTTTGTTAAAATGAATCTACTCTTTTCTGAGAATCAGTAAATTACACAGGTACGTTATATCTGTGACACCTGCAGCATCTTTGTGGTATGAAAGCCCGATCAGCTGGTAGCAACGTTAAGAAAGTTGAGCATTTCCTTTCTTTCAAATGCTTCCTCAAAACCCATTTCTTTTGAGGTTCTTTTATGCACATGCAGTGTTAAATGTGGCAACTACATAACATTACTCTGTGCCTCTCTGTTGCCAACGTGTATCATTCTGCAGTTTTAGGCTTTGCTCTTGTAGTGGGCTCTCTAGGACAGTGATACCATCTGCATTATCCGCTCTTATAGAATGGTGTAAATAAATAATAATCTTTCTACGTCTTCTGCTTCTTCAGCCTTCTAGTAATAACTAATCCAATCTTGCTTTTGTAAAAGTATGTATGTGTTTCAGTAATACTGTTTTTTCATCTCTGACAAACATCTTACCAGAGTGAGTTTGTGACCTTAAGTTTCAAATGTGGCAGTGAAGTTTAGCTGTTTTGTTCTGTTCCCCACCCTCCTACAGATACCTCTGACAAACTGTCGTTTTCATAGAGTGATGGTTCTTATTCACCTTGGTGAGTCACTTCAGTGATCCATAGGATTCCCAGTTGCTGTTCATATGTGGAAGTGACTTTTATGGGAGTCTGTTCTTTTTCTTTCAATGACTTGTTGCTTTGTATCAGTTTAACCCTCCAGCTTTTTGTTTAACATGAAGCAAGCAGGTATTTTCCTGTCTTCTTTGGGTCTCAGAATTCCAAATAAAAAAATCCATTTAAAGGATACCGTTGCTAGGTTAACCGGTATATGTCATTAGCACATAAGAACCTGTAAGACTGTATTGGACAGACTAACCAGTGGCGTAAACCACCTTGTCCAAGCTGAAAGCATCAAAGCTAAATAATGAACTGTGTGGATCATGGGAAGTGTATTTTCAAGCTTTATCTGTCTAGCAGACTGACAGTGACTTTCAACCCGAGAGCACGGGGAAGCCTATGAAAGCCTGCCAAAGCACAATGTACTTCATGTTTCCTGTCCCCAGAGTGCAGTGGCTCGTTAATGGAGGGAAATGAGTCATCAGATTTTGAAAAGGAGGAGATTTGCTTTGAAAAGTGTGGGAATCTGTGGAGGTGGCTAACATCGTGAAAGTCCACTTCTTATAAGATCTTCAGTTTCTCTTTCCGTAACACCTGTATAAGACTGAAACACAGTAACGCTTGTTGTACTCTATTGTATACAGCTGCTCAGCAGGGAGGAATAACTTTTAAAAGAAAGTATTCCATTTTGTCTCTTAAAGATGCAGGTAGCTTTCTCTTTTCCTTTTTGTCTTAAATCTTTCCCAGAAAGAAGGCATTCATTCTTTAGTTGTATCCTCATTTCTCAGGTCAAACCAAGCTGTAGTCGGCATAAAAATCAGAGCAGGTGGAGTATGGAGAAAAATTCTAATGTCTGTGTACAGGACAAGTATAGAAGGTACCTGTGTATATAATGTATTAATAAAAATATATCTAGAATATCACTTTTCATTCACCAGATCATGATGCTGGTCTGATTCCAGCACAATACAAGACATTTTAAGGGCCACAATAACCTGACTTGACACTGCTAAGGTTGATTTAATGAAGACCAGTGTAATTACTGCCTTTCTTACATAGCTTGAGATGTAGCAGCTTGTGCCAGTGGAAGTTCCTTTGCATCAAATTTGCATATGTCTGGTAGTGCTGTTTGTGCCTGTTGGGGTGGTTGGTATGACCAACTGGGAACCCTAGTGGACAAGCCTCATTGCAGCAAAGCGTATCTGACCCCTTGTTTCCTCCAGTGGAGAGAAGTGATATAATTTGTGCAGTTTATGTGGTGTCCAAGGACTGACCTATACTGGAGAAATTTTCTGATATGATTAAATAATTGCATAATTTATAAAATAAACACCTCTTTTACTTTAAACCTGGGAAAATGCAAGCTGATATGCTTTATCAGCTCTACTTGATGTGTATCGCTGTCACAAACCTCCCACTGTCAGTACTGATGTGTATTGTACTGCTCCTGCAACATCTCACCTACCACCTACAATATTGCCATTATAATTAAAGTAATTCAAAACTAGGGCTCATTTTGCAAATCCTTGTCATTCAGGTTTTGGTTTTGCAAACCGAACCCCCATTGATTCCAATTTATATTCCAGGATTTGTAGGCAATAGCGATATACAATATCATCTGCATTTACTGTTAGGATTAGTAAATAATAAGTAGGAATCGGTCACTTTCAGAATGCCTTACTCTTCACCATCACAAAACCAATAAAAAGAGGGGCTGTTCCTTTCTGGTTCATCTAATAGATGCTTGAACAGAATAATCTGTAGTAAGTCAGGCTTTTCTTGTTTGTAAAAACAGAAAACATATGATGCAACCCCAAAAAGCAATTTAACTCCACCCCGGCAGTGTCAGATTTACCCCTGGAAGAGTTGGGGACAATTTTCTCATGCCTTAAAATGCCTGCCTTGCAAAGCACACACTGCTTGTTTCTCATACTTCCACAAACCTCCTTCTAATTCAAGCTGTGACCATAGCGTGGTTGGCTTCAAGCTTCCATTTCAGACTGCATCTTCTCTTTGTATTCCAATAGTCCTCAAACGACAAAATAACATCTGCAGGGAAGACTAGGGCAGCTGACCATGCTGGAACCCTCAGTTGTCAGTGAGTGCTGTAACCAGATTTTAGACTAACTGAGCCCAAAATGCAAAAAATATAGAACCATAGAAATATGCCCTGAGACCTACTGGGCTTACAAGTTAAGGCATAAATTCTCACACACATCTTCAGTGAGCAGCTCAACTTTGAAACACTATGTGGTTTTGTATTTCACGGAGCTTGGCTGCTAAGCAGCGGCTGTGTGCAGAGCCAGCACATATCCTTGTGTATCTCAGGATCTACAAATGCAAAATGTAGCCATCATCAGAGAGCTTCACACAGAGTCAGCTCACATCTACTGGAGATTCTGCAGATCCAAATAGTCTTCGTCATGTCCCCTGACTTACGAGAGCACAGAGCTAGAGACAACTCGGCTCAATGTACATCTAGTGCGATACAATGAGTGCAGAGACACTCTTGAAGCTCTGCTGGAGTTGAATGAGGTCTAGCAGAACCCAGGCAGGCTCTGTGCAAAATCACGGCACCACTGTTCTTTACTGTCAGTGTAACCTGGGTTTTTCCAGAAACCACATGATCCTGGCTCCTTTTCTCCCTGGCTATTGGAGAGTTACCTGCCTGCATGATATTTTTCACATTCTGTTTCCAAGTGAATGCCATTCTTACTTTGGATATTTAACAAGAAAAAATAATGAAAACACTGCCTCACTGTAACCAGCTGACTTAGTGCTGTTGCTGAAACTGTACTGCTGCCATTTTTTTTTTTTTTTAAATGAGCTTTCCTCCATGACAGTAAGATCATCTTCCTAACTCATCATTCTTTTCAAGACACTCTAGCCAAGCTTCTACTTTCCTCCATTCATCTGCCCTTTATCCATCACAGTGAATACAGGTTTCTTGTTCCCATCAATTGTAATTCACTTTGCCTATACTATTATAACATAAATTTGTGCAGCGCAAGCGAGGTGAGATACTCGCTTCCCTAATTTTTTTTTTTTTCTTATGTTCCCTGCTTACAGCCTTATTCATAGGGGAAATGCTCTGTCAGAATCCACAGGCCACTCTCTTTTCTTCCCCACAGATCATCCTGTAAGAGTTCCTTCTGCCTTGGTACCTGCAATGCACAGCCAGGCAACCAAAGACTAGAGAGCTGGCAAGTTGAGATAATTCATTACTGTTCAAAGTTATTTTTTTATCTCAGTCTCTTAACACCACTCTTTCATTTCTTGCCTTTTGTATTTTGTCATCCTCCATTGTGAGTTGGGTGGGAAAGATACTGCTTTTGTTGGATAGTTGGAACACCTTATTTATTTGGAGACTCTAGACACTAATATTAGATAAGTAAGATGGGATAAAGAAAGCTGTCTAGTGTTGCCTTATCATTTGTTTGACTATTGAGAGGGAGGAAAGAGGAGAGTTACCGTGAATTATGGAACATGGCATAGCTTTTACCTTCCAAAGCAGAAAGAGATGGAGAACACTTTTGTTTGTCTATCCATATAAAATCATAATTAAGGATTTCGTACACATACATAGGCACCCAAGAAAAAATGAAAGAATTTTGTTGTCATCGGGTTTTGCTTTCACATCCAGGGAGAACTCAAGAACGCCTAAGATGTTTGTCCCACATTTCCTATAAAAAGGAGGAATTTTTGCCCTCCCTGCAGGGGGAGAAAAAGGCAAAAAATTACTCTTCGAAATAAATTATATCAAAAGTTGTTGTTATGGAAAAAGGGAAGTTTTTCCCAGAGCAACTGCTTTGCTACCTTAACAACAACAGTATTTGTTAGCATTAGTTATAGCTGGTTTACATCCTTGCTTTTTCTTGCATTATCCTACATGCACAAGATACAAATGGAAAACCTTCATCAGAACTGAAAGTCATATAGCTTAATGACACACTTCTAGCTTGTTCTTTTGTATGTTTTATGTCCTTAGAATTAATAACTTTCACAGTTTAACGAGATTTAAGATTCTATGTGCTTGTTTCTGCAGGCACCCTAGACAAACATGTAGAACTAGAGAAACTTGTGGCCACGTTCCTTGGTGTGGAAGATGCTATGGTGTTTGGCATGGGCTTTGCAACTAACTCGATGAATATTCCAGCCCTTGTTGGGAAGGTAAGTACTTCCTTAAGGAATACGTAGAACAAATTATTATTAATTGTTTGAACAACTGTTGCAGTATTCTGGGCACGCATTAAGTGGAAAAGCTTGATTGAGGAACAAAGCTTGAGATCAGGAATGCATGAGTCATAAGGCTGATGACCTTGTGACCTTAAATATGCTCCTTCATCATTTTTTCTAGCTCTGGGTGTTGCTATCACACATACCTAACATCTATTTAAGGATAAGCGATATGGTTGTTTAGCTTCCCTTAACGAAATTACTTCTCTGTAAAAAGTAAGCAGATGTTGCATCCCATCACTCAGGTGTTGTGGGATGAAGAATTTGGGCTACTTGCAGAGATATTGCCCAGCTGCCTATGGTGAAAGATGACGATTAGGATATTTTTTACAATACTTCCAGAAAAGAGAAAGCACAGTGTTTAGCATTCCTGATGAACAGATCTCCAGCCAGCCCTTCAAGGAAAGCTGGCAGCAAATGCTAGTCTAAAGTTGTGACCGTATGACAAAAGTTGGGTTCTTAATCAGTGTTGAAGGGACTTCATCTCCAATTTGGGGTACCTAACACAAAGGCACGAAAATCCACCATCCTGCTAATCACAACTCCTGACATAACAAGCAGATACACTGTGCTGTTAGCTGGGAAAGTGGGTAGCTCCTCTTTAGTTCATGCAACTGTGAAACAGTATGAAGTGTGTCATGCAAGTGTGAAACAGTATTTCCCTCTTGATGGAAACGGAATTAACTCACTGTGTGGTGTATGATCAAGATTTCTCCTGAAGCACCGGCATAGAGGTGAAGTCACTTCTTCACTGACTATTGAAGATGAATCCAGCTTTTGCAAGAGATTTCTAAAATACATGTATACAAGGGCTGGGCAGGGAGAATTGCTTCAGCTGCCCAGAACATGAACTTCAATCTGCAACAGTGCTGGAGAAGTTGTCCAGCAATTTCAAAGGGAACAGATACAGACAATTAATAAAGGTAAATGGATGAAATTGCAGACATTCATAACAGCACAAGATACTTGTCCCTTGCTTAGCTATAAAATAATTTTCCCTCACTTAGCTGGCCTCATGTGGAGACTCAGGACTCTGTCAGAGGTGGGATATTTAGATATAAGAGGCATAAATGAAGATATTACTATATGTATTATACAGACTGTAACTA
This sequence comes from Burhinus bistriatus, assembly GCA_013397275.1. Classification (NCBI taxonomy): domain Eukaryota; kingdom Metazoa; phylum Chordata; class Aves; order Charadriiformes; family Burhinidae; genus Burhinus; species Burhinus bistriatus. Next base: position 62,878 of record VYXH01006601.1, read on the forward strand.
TAACAATTTAGTATATATTAATATTATATAGTATTATGTTATATATATTACATCTATTATGTAATTGCCCTATGTTGGGGAGATTTATTCCTAAATTTTCCTCTATAATTAAGCCTAGCAGCTACATTTTCTTGTCAAGAGGCATATACTCTTACTGTTCATTCTGCATACCAGTCTTTAGGCAGATTTGTGTGAGTATCTCTCAGCCTAGGCATAATTTGTTTTTCCAAAGTAAGTATTTATTTCATGTTGTATTGCCCTTTGAGTAATGAAACCACAGCACAAGATGTGTAATAGAAAGCAGAGCTAAATCAGGGTTCCAGCTTGAATTTCAACTGTGAATCCTGGCTCCTGTTAATATAATATACAGTTATTTCTCCTGCATTTCTATTTTAGTTTCTAAAAAGAAAATGAGTTTTCAACTGAGTTAATGAAAAATATGCTACAGGTGAGCTGTATATGCATTAACCAGAGAAATACTCTGCCTGGTGCCTAGGCTCCACTCACATCATAATGGAAGTGGGATTTATGAGGCATCGATCTGTCCTGATCTCATTCTGCAGCTCAGAGTGCTGTTGTTAGTCCATCCTCAGTATTACTCCTGCTTATGTTACTGTCATGCAGTCTTTATATATGGGGTGGTGGCTGCGTTTTCCTTGCAACACAAAATAGACTGTAGGCAGGTGACAGGGGAAGAAACATCACTTGATTTTGCTATAAGGCAGTCAATCTCTACTAGGGTTATTCACTACTTTACAGTTACAGGAAATGTTTGGTCCTTTCGCACCACCTGGGAATGCCTGAGAATCTGATCCCACAGTTTATGCCACAGTGCATTCTGGCACCTTCAGAAAAGTAGCAGAATATCCAGTTCGTGTTTAATACTTACAGCCTAGTTGGTGCAACGCTATGTTATAGACACACGTGTATGCTGACACACACATACACGCAGGTCAACAGCCTCCCAGTTCATGCAGATGCTTATTGTACTCCTTCTCCACAGGGCTGCCTCATTTTAAGTGATGAGTTGAACCACACTTCTCTCGTTCTTGGTGCAAGGCTTTCAGGTGCTACTATTAGAATCTTCAAGCATAATAGTGAGTATTGAAGTTGGAAATATTTAGAGACAGAGTTGTTCACACCTCAAAGGCAAGAATGCTTCCTTTCAATGCTCTCTTTGCTGCCAGTTCCCAGATAATACTTTTGTCCAGGCAGAATGATTAACTGTTCAATATTATGAGTGATTTCTGATGGGGAAAAATAAATAGTGTAATACCATAATTGCTATTGTGCATGATTTGGGTCATCAGGCTGGACCTTAATTTCAAAGTCCAATCTCATTGCTGTCTTTTTGGCATGCTGAATGACTGTGTGCTGTCATAAAGGTTTTATTGTTATTGTCACTATAGCCAAAATAGTACAAACATACTAACAAAAACATACTCCATATTTCCTGCCTCTGTTTCTAGCAGGTTCAGTGCAACCAGTGTTATATTAATGTGGCATTACTTTGAAAGGGTTACCCTGAATTCCTAGGGGGCTATACCAAAGATTCAGATGGTTATATCAAAAGCATCATTCCAAGTATTCTTTGAAGTATAATATTAGTATAGAAATCACACATTAACTTTGCAATCATACATTTATCTTCTAAAATACTCATGCTTTTAAACTTTTCTTTAATTCTGCTGTGGTTACTGTCAGAGACATTATGACTGGCTTTGATGACAAGAGCCTGTTCTTTTCCCTTATTCCCCACTGCAAGTCCCCTTTCCATCCCCATTGCTGCCCCCAGGCAGTGGTTGAAACAGAGGTTAAGAAGCTAGAGAAGTGGTGAGGAATGAGAAAAGAGGTCTGATCACCTTTGTTAATAGCTAATACAGTCCCTTCTCTTTATTAAGTGTTGTGTTCAGCCCTGAGGTGAGCAAAAATTAATTATGCATATGCTGTAAAAGGCCTAAGGATCCGTTGGAATGAAAAGCACACTATAATTATAATATAAAGTGTTGTTATAATTAATATCTATTCATAATTTGGGCAAGAAGCAATTTCTGAAGATCATTCAAGAATTAAAGATCATCTGAAGCCGAATGTTTTTACAGCAGTAATTATTCATAGGTTAGCCTGTAGCATACCCCAACTTGGGTCACTTCTGCAAATCTGGATATGCTAGACATGGTTGCCATACCAGTCTTTTCTCAGCTCTTCCTTAGTTTGTTCCATGCCTTATCCCATTCAAAGTTAGGTTTGCATCACATCTTGTGGGATGAGCTCTCACTACCCAAATCCAAATGTTCTCAGCCTCTCCACCCATCTATGCTGCGTGCAACCCAGCTGGCTTGTGTCACTTCCCACAGAACTTCAGAGAACATTCCAGTTTGAGGAGTGTATTACTCTCAACTGCTAAGGAAGCAGTGAAGACATCACTTGGAACTGTCATTCTCGCTTTAAGGAATCTGGTCTCTAACTATCTCCCAATATTTCATTCTGCTCCCAAGAAACTGATACCTAACCAGCCTCTGCTTGTGCTTATGACAAATTAAAGCTGATATTCTTTTGAATAATATGTGAAGCTAAAAATGATAGTGACCTGTCCAAAAAGCGTTAATCCAGCACTGGAAAATGTAGACAGTCCCTGTGAGGGTCTCGGCAAACATCAGTGGAAGCCCATCCAGGTTGCTTTGGAAGAACTCATAGCTTTCTAGATTAGAGGTCTGATTTGCCACAATCAGTCAGTCTTGTATGCCATTTCTGAGACATCACCTTAACTTATTTTCAAAATGAAACTGTGGAAACTTATGCAAATACTGTTTGAAATTTGAGTGTCAGCTTTTGTCATCACAATTTTGTAGGCCTAGAGTCTCAAACTTGGTTGCATTTAGAGCGCACATCATGTGAAGGAGCTTCACGCATTCATGCTCTCTCTCTTAGCCCACTGTGAGTCTCTCAGTATGTTAGTTGCATAGTTAGAAAGCTCTTTCATTTCAATTTTCCTTAATTATACCCATGAGTTACACATCACCAACAGCTTGTTAAGTCACATGTGCAGAAATGTATGTATGTGCCTTTTGCTTTGGAGAAAATAGGAAGTGTGTTGGGGGAGGATAGCAGTGGAAAGCATAATCCAGCAGGACTGCCTTTGTAGGATGCAGTTTTCACCCAAAATGAAGTAGACAGCCTTGTTCTCTGTGGATCTGTCAGGGACTAGTGTAATACAAGTCAGTATAGCAAATTAATTAACACACATTACCAAAACTTCCAGCTTGTATTGGGAGGGTTCTTTTCAGTTAGGCAGGTGCTTGCTTGTATTATTAGATCAGAGCTGTGTTGCTTGTGCTCCCAGATTATCCTTCTTGCTAATGTGTAGATATATAGCATATATACCAAATGCCCAAATTGTCAGAGTATGTTAGTGCTGTCATTGTCATGCTTATGAACAGGGAAATTAAGCCATTATCCATGTCATATTGCTTGATGCAAAAGAAAGCTTCCTTATGCTGTATTGGCCCTGTGGATGAGTAGAAAACTGTGCACCTTGAGTTACCACTTGAAGTTCTTTAATAAGCATTAATTTCAGCATCAGGTAGTAATGTGTTTTGTCTTACTTTTTGGAATCCTCCTCTGTATTCTAGTCAAAAAACGCAATACCCTCCACCTCTTCTTTCCAAGGACAGGGGATTGATGCGTGTCATTTCATATAAGGAAATCAATGATGCTTTAAAGAGCTTGGCCCTGGGCATCAACGGGAGGATGTTACTATGTCAAAGGCTTGGCTAGGACCCTTTGATGAGCAGTTGGAACAATTCTCCAGCAAGGTGCAGAAACAAAGAATAAATCTGAGTCCTAGCCCAAAGAGGATTAGGGCTTAATGTGCATTTCATTCTTACTTGTATGTACGGAGCTGAGTTGTGTGCTGGCATGAGTTGGCTCATCTCCTTTGGAGCTGTGCCAAGTTACACGCACGTATTGTTTCACCCAGTATTGCCCTACACTAAAGACAATAAAAGAGCTGCCAGGCGGTACCACTACTAGTGCCTGAGACATGCTTTCTGTGCAGGAGGATCAAAAATAAATTCAAATCAGGCAGCAGATTTTGAAGTTACCTTTTTGCTATTAGAATGCAGCTTGAGAAAGCAGACTTTTTTCCATGCTCCTTCTTGCTTACATCAGCCTCTTTTGAAATGCTGTGTAATACCCTTGATAAAACTGCCTAGAACGTATTTACTTTGGCTGTGACTTCCTTGGTTGCACATGTGTAGAAGAGACACTGGGAGAAGGGTGAGGTGTGAATGTTTGTTGCAGTTATTATAAATGGTTATCAAAATGAGGAGGAATAATTATATAACAATTTAGTGAAGCAATGGTATATTTTCTGAACCAGCTACTTCCTGAATATTATACAAAAAATATGCACAGCTGTGTTCTAGTAACCTCCCTTTCTAACAAGCTTGACATTGTAAATCTCTCTCCCCTCCCCTTTTTCCCCTCTGTTATGGAAAAACTATTTTTAAAAGAAAAATTATAGGAAACTTGCTTCTATGATAAAAATATTTCACAGAAAAGAGTAAAACTTGCCATTTTAAACTTGCTACTGAAGCACATTCGTCTTTCAAAGGCTATGCTGTAGCTAATTCTGTAAAACTGTGTTATTTTATTTCAAAGCATGTAATCTGTAATAATGGATCTATTTGTCATTACACAAAAGTAAATAATTACGCTTACTTCATTAGTAAGCCAAGAAGTAATCTCTACCTATTACCTTAAAGATGTATAATATAATTCTTATTCTTACAGAAGTTAATGAAATTCTATTTCAGTAAGTGGGTAGCTGTCCTAGGCATTTCACTTTTCACAAAAAATCTGAATAGTTTTTCTAGAAGAGATGAGATTTAGACCTCTGTGCCTCTCCTAAGTAAAATAAAAGGCACCTGGATGTTTCTCCTTTTTGACAAAAACATTGTGCAGGTGCATGAGAAGATTTTCAAGCCTTAAGGTGAATAATAGAACAAAAATGTGCTGTGGACCTATAATTCCATTTTTATTTGGACATAGGAATGTGCCCTGCATCCTACCTGCCAGTGAACAGCCCCTTCCTTGTAAACAGACAGGAATTTACAGGTCTGGACTGAGGGAAATGCACAGACACACACCTACAGATGATCTATGTGGGAGAAATTCAGGAGAATACTCCATTTCAGCCTGAACAGGGCATTCCCTTCCTGTGGACTCTCATTAGCACTATTGCTGGTCTTCACCCTGCCCATGTCACACCACTGTGCCACAGGGTATTTGGCCTTTAAGGTACTTTTTCTGTTCCAGAGACCTGTGAATTTTTGTGGATGCTAGCAGCAAAGCTGAGCTCCCTGGAGCCTCTGCTCTGAGGAATGGGTGTAGGGGGGATTTTTAAATTACTTCCTTTATTTATTTATTTATTTTTTATTTTAGGACCTGAACAGTCCTGAATTTATTTAATATTGTTTTTAGTGGGCTAAAATCATTCTAACCTGCCTGTAAAGCATCTGCCTTTTATCTCCCTTGCTGTGGTATGGGCACCATTCAAGTTCCCATTTCCCAGACAGTGATTTGTTTAAGAAGCTAGAAAAGAGCTGCATTTCTACACTTGAAATGACGCCAGCAGCACAGCCCAACAACTAATACGCAGTGGGAGGAAGGTAGGAGGCTAAAACATCTCCCCAGCTCTGTGGCTGTAGTTGCCTGGCCTTGGCTAGTTTTGTGCCAGAAGGTGTCTGATGTTATCCCTACCAGGCCTGGGTTCCAGAGAGCCTCTCCCACCCTCCCCAAGTGACCGGCATGGAGGTCCTTCAGCTATATGGGGACTACACTCTTGGATGTTTTTATTTCCTGGCCCAGGAAGAGACTGACTTATCACCTGCTCTTTTTTTATTTCTAAGACAATCTTTTATTAATATCATATATTTTAAAGCACTTTTTCAGAAACTCTGACCTTTATCTTTGTTAAATATTAGCCAAAATCCCTTGAGCCTTCCAATAAAACTCGAAAAGCGAAACCAAATAGCTAACCATTAATCAGCTTGTGATTTTATCTGTCACACCAGTTCTGGGTCTTATATTCATACAAGGTGCATCAGTTTTGGGTCTTATACCGGTATCAGGGGGACTCTATCTTTGCTTATTCAATGGACAGATGAATGTTACTGGCTAACTACATCCAAGTGAATTCTGTTCATATCAGCCTGTATAAGAAGGTGTTGTACAAGGCTTAGGAGTTGTTTATTCTTTCTAGTTCTACTACATTTTTCCTATATAGCATCAAGCAACTCAATTGCAGTCATATTTTTAGGTTTAGATTTGCAATTGCATGAGCAGTCTTTGGGAATGTCGTGACTGCACACAGAAATCAGGCCATGTGGAAGAACAACTTCCAGTTCCCTTCACTGCAAGGGCACTTCAACATGCAATCAGAACAAGTGATACTATGAGGAGGGCAGGCAATTGCAAGGCAGAATGAAGCACCTTGCTTAGATGAAAATCTGGCCTCTAATCTGGTGTTTGAACCCACATCTGAAATGGGGATCGCAGTAGTACATGCCTAGCTCCTCCTTACGCACCTTTTCAGAGTGTTGTGAATGTAGTAAGGGGTTTTGTGGGTTCTTACAAATCAGGTGAGTGATGACAGAAGTGTGTCATGCAGGTGTGAGCTGTTCAGGTTTCCATACACAATATAGTTTCCTACTTGGACAACAGCTGTGAATTTATGTTAATCCAACTCTGGCATTTCTCAGTCTACTCAGTCAAATTAATGCTTTGGATTTCAGATTTGTGTGCCATGAGGACACCTTAAAGAGAAAACGCAGCTACCTGGAGGAGTTGTAGTTAAGACTGAAAGAAATTTTAGGCAGCAGAAGCCCCTCACCTTTCAGTACAAATATATTCTCTAGCAAAAAAGAAGAAAAGAAGAGAAAAAAGTGGAAAACTATAAGTGCATGCCTTTAAGCAAGCAAGCAAGTAAAATAAAGGGAAATAAAAGAGATAAATGAACAGGTAAAAATTAACGAAAAATCTCTTTGGTTGCAAAAAACAAAAGAATTTGCAGTGGCTTAGTACAAGATGATTCCTTTATTTATTTTTTTCCAAAGGTGTGAGTGGTTCTTGAATTTAAGAAGGGAGGGCACTTATTACAGAGCAGGATGAAAGACATATTACCCACTAAAGTTTTGTCCTCCTCAGAGCCTCTGGCCACTGTCAGAGACGAGATAGTTGCACCAGATAGGTGGACCGCAGCCTAATCCAGTTTGGCGTGTATTTCCCTGTGACACATACAGACGCTGCCACAGAGAGGAGACTGGTATATCCTGCTCCTAGCATGCTGTGTCTGCATTTGCCCTCTCTGATTTGAGAAAGCCATGTCTGACTTGCCAAGTGTGAATAGGAAGCTTTCCTGAGCCAGTGCTCTTTACTTTCACAGAGATTTATATTTATTGAGGGGCAGGGAGGGGAGACTGTTACTCTGGCTGCAGTAATCACCACTCCCACCACCCCATTCCAAATGAATATGTGCAAAGCTGTCAGTTCAGGGAAATGACTCTAGAGATGCTTTTGCTGTTCAGAGCTGCGCCAGCAGTCAGGGACTTTTCAAAGACTAGTTTTCACTAGAATGAAAACCACCTTCTATGATCCTACAGTTACTATTTAGATCAACAAAACCCTTGCAGTGGTTTGCCTTTGTTGCTTTAGGGATCTGCAAGGAGGGACGGCATTCGAGCTAGCCACTCGAATCACCCACAAAAGGACCACGACCAGGCAAGAGAAGAGGAGGTGAATGCTGCAGCAGATGCACTGCAGCAGGGGAGAGGTGGTTGCATGGGAGGCTGAGAAGGGACAGGTAGCCACAGAGTCTGCCTGAGCTTGTATGAGGGTCCAAAATGGGAGAAACTGAAAATGAGAGTGGCAAACACAAGGTAAAGAAGAGAATAATGTGATAAGGCTAGTAGTAGCCTCTTTATTTTAATTAAAAAGGATTCAACTGACATCACGCGGGAGACTTCCAGCCCACGTGGAGGAATAGCGATGACATCCCCAGCGTTGCAATTTAAGGATGAGGGGTGGAGACACTGTGTCTCCCTGCAAGGAGGTACTGAGTGTGCCTGAGAGAGGGCAGGGGCCCCTCCAGGAGCCTGGAGTCCCACCTGCACTGGAGGCAGCATGACACACAGCTGCCCGCCCATGTCCAGGCTTGCTTTGACCTACTGGCGGTCTGTGTTGGTAGTATTTCTGTTGAAGTAATTCTGAAGGATCCGAAATAAGGATTATGCAAGTCTATATTAAAGTCTGAAAAACCTAAGAGATCGGCTGTCCCTGCTTAGGAAACTTTATCCTCCATATCTAGACAATATGCCATCGGGAGAAGGTGGAAACTGAGACAAGGATAGATTTGGTTGTGCTTTGACTAATTGATCTAGTGAAATTCTCAACACCACCTCCTGGGCTGCTGAAGAGTTGCTAGCCATTACCACTGAAAAGCCTGGGCTGGTGATGGTCAAACAAGCAAGGACAGTTATTTTCCCCATAACTGGTTATTCAAGATGGACTTGTGCAACTCATCATCTCAATGTCCCTGTGTTTCACAGTCTAACTATATTTAATGGGCAAATAATTTGATATCCCAAAGTCACCTGGGGTTGCATTGTTGCTTTTCCTGGTGTTCATTATATCCTACTTTCTGGGAGGTCCAAGCAGAAGCACACAGAGAGCACTGCATCTTCACTTTGAATAACAGCAGCAGACTTCAAGGGGGAAGATTAAAGGCAACGTTTTCTCTTCCTGCCAATTTCCCCTTTCCAAATGAGGCACTACATGCACAAAGTAAAAAGGTCAGTAAAATTCATTTGCACCTAAACAAATTATGTGTTGACTGTTACAGAGCTAAGAAAGGGTCACACATACGTGTTTTTCAGAATGAGACATCAAAATGAAAGTGAGATAGCCCTGATTCTAAATGGACATGTCCTTAGCCTGCACTCAGCAGGACTAGGTCATGTGTAAAGTCGGACAAGCTCATCCCTCAGAGAGGTTCTTCTCTATGTGCGATCTCAGGTTCCACACTAGTTTGGACAGAGGAGCTATTCACATCCATGTATTTTTAAACAGCCCTATTAAACAGAGTTACATACATTTCACTTTTCTCTATCCTCTCCTTTTTCCTCTTTCAGTGTTAAAACAACAGAATCTTCAAGCCATACTTTTAGCTCGGAGGGCTGGGCAAACTGACTTTCCTGAGGTCTAGAACCAATCTGGACTGACATGTAGACAGAATACTGAATTGAAAGACTCTGTGTGATTCAGAGGAGGGTTTCAAAGGTCCCAAAAGGATTTAGATGACAATGACATCAGTAGAGAAATAATTCAATGTAGAAAAGGGGGCACCCGAATTTTACTTTGAGTGACTAAGTGAGCTTTCTGTCATCCTGGGGAGTCCTTTAATGCTCAGAACTCAAAAGATTTTCTGAATATTATCAACTCAAAAGATTTTCTGAATATTATCTACTCAAAAGAGAAGGTGAGCAGCTCTCTTCTATGAAATATGCACATGCTGCAAATGCTCAGCTGCGTTATAAATTCCCCTCTTAAAGCACCAAGGAACTTTTATTTCCTTGATTGCCATCTAGTGGAAACTGTGCTGTCTGCCTTGCATTCTTCATAACAGCATTTCCGTCTCGGAGCTTATTGAGCTGTGCAGATGATTGCACCATTGAAATAAGGGGCAACTTATTGTGCATGTTTTGTGCTTTGTAAATTACAGCAAAGTCCTTCTAGGTCAAGAGATGATATGGTAAGGTGCGGAGTGGCACAGGTGTTTCTGAGAAATTTATCTTTCACCGACATCAGTAAATGGTACTAGCAAGAGGTGAGTTATCAGGATGGAAGGGTTCAGGTCGCAACCGGACCGTCTCTCAGGTCATAGGTTATTCAGGATGGACAGTTACTGTGCAAATGGCCCGGTTCCAGTCAGGCGGAAACCAAACTATATAGGTCAATATTAACATATCTAAGGTGTATTTTCTTCACTTGGGACAGTTGTATTTTACAGATTAGCCTTGTACTATTTTAGAAGGTTATAATAACTGCATTAAGATGTGTTGCTGAAACAGTGGGGTTTTATCATGAAAAAATGCCATTGATTTTCTCAACCCACAATTTGAGCTGCTCTGTAGTGTTCCTTGGGTTATTATGAGTCTCTGTACGATGTGCTTCGAAAACATTTTGAAATGTCAATCCAGATTCCTGAAAAGTACCAGAATTATTCATTTTGGAGAGTGTTCATTCATGTGGAGACACCAGAATGCTGTTTTGATTTCAACTCTGCATTGAGAGTCACATTTGGTCTGACCTTTATTCCTGGGATGTTTTTGTTTGCTTCTTCTGTGTCTTTCAAAACTTCAGTGGCTTTCCTTCAAGAATTGTATTGTTACCCACACTCAGCCCTTGAGAAAGCAGCTAAGTTTCTAGCATTGTTCCAGGCCTCCTTATATTGAAGTCCTGCCGTTGCCAAGCATTTTAGCACCAAATTAGTGTATCCATGACGTGTGTTTGTACCCACTTGTCTCTCCCACTCTCATCAGCAGTCTTTCACTGGCTTTCCTTCTTGAGGACAAGATTTCTCTTGCTGCCATCCTGACATGCTTCACACACCCTGACTCAAACCTTTGCTGAAGCAATGCGTGTTATTCATGAGCCCGTGGTGATGTTGGAAAGCAACCAAAAACTCACTATTTGGAAGGCTTGAGACATTATGAATATCAGCAACCCATACAGAGAACTGCTGGCAATTAACTTCAGTACGAAACATGGTTCCCTTTTGCCCTTAAATAAAAATGTATGCCAAGAATTTCCAGAAGTTTCCCAGATAAGGTGCATAACTGGAAGCTTTTTGTAACTCTCCCTGTCACTAGATTGCATTCAGACAAACTAAATCCATCATTGGATTCTAATAAAGGAAGTTTATCTTCAGGACATGTTTTTTTAGTGTTGTCTTTTTCTGTATAGGAAAAAATAGTGCCCGGTAGAAAATTGAAAATTTTTTAGAAAAATCTTTGTTAATATTTTTCCTTCCTCCTTTTTCTTATTTTTAAATAAAGATATGCAGAGCCTTGAGAAGTTGCTGAGGGATGCAATAATATATGGGCAGCCTCGAAGCCGCAGAGCATGGAGAAAAATTATCATCCTCGTGGAGGGCATTTACAGGTATGTTTGTGTTTTAGAAGCGTGAGTATTCTTTATCATTTGTGATGACAGAATAATGTATTGAGTGAAGTGAGCATTGACTCTAGGTATCTAAGAGAAATCTTAATGAGAGTGGAGGTTACAACAACATTCTGTGATCTTATAAATATGTTGATTTCCATTACATCAGTCTGAGCCCTGGTGTAACTTTCTCCATTTAGATCCTGTGCATTGTTCTGAATGTTGATTTAGCAAATCACAGTGAAGTGGGAGAGGTACTGTGAGAGCAAGACAGATCATCGGCTGGTGTATGTTGTCACAGATGTGATAAAATTCATGGAGCTGTAGTGGGCGGGGAGTTTTGCTAAGTGAGTAAGCTGAGTTTTCTAGAGTTGTTTGTTATGCACAGGCAGATCAAAAGACAGCTACACAGAACTAATTAAGTTCTGCATGCCCAGTTCTTACCCACCTGTTGGAATCTAAAAACTCAAGCTAAACATAGTCCAAGTGATATCAGCACCTTTCTAGTAATTAGTGCTGGATCTAATGGACTCACACTTTTAACAGGAAAAACAATTCAAAGACTGGCTTTCAAAGAATTATATAGTGGTATTTCATGTAGCCCCAGTCCCTGGAGGAATTTGAATGAGAGAAGTGCCTTTGAGAATCCATCAGATAATATCAGCATCAGTATTACATGTAATTATAGAGCATCCTAGTCAGATAGCTCTGGTTCACTAGTGTGGTGCATCTTACACCCAACCAGAAAGACAAACCGTCACTAGAGTTGAGCAGCAAAGCAGAGGCAGCAGCCAGGCTCACCATCCTGGGCTTCATCCTGACAACCACTCAAGTCAGGTGAAGGTTGCTGGGGAGGCAGCCATGGGGCTGGTGGACGGCAAGAAGCTGGAGCAAGGAGAGGTAGAGATCATGAAGAGGAGGGAAGGGTTGAAGTAGCAGGGACACGGACATAAGAGGGTTTGCAGGGATCTAGGCAAGGCTGCAAGGAATGATGAGGGGAAGGGGAGGAGTAGAAGGATAGTTTTGGGAGTAGTGACACCTGCACCAGAGAGAAGGGAACCTGAACCACTCATTCACAGGATGTGACATGGTTTATGAAAGCAACATTAAACTTTATATGTAGGGATCATGTCATGTGTTGCTGAAATACAGCCAGTCTGCATGGGCAGTTGTTTATGCCATTTTATTGAGAAATGCTAGCACAGTTGAACTGATTAGCTTTTTTCACGAGGACTCTTTTACGATCTCATGTCATCACAACTTCATAGTTGTCAGTGCTTTCTTTTTACCTAACACTTTCCATCTGCAAATAGAACAAATCAGTCCTTATCTAAACACCTGTCACTCAGAGCTGAAACAGGTCGGCAGCAGATCAGCTGATCCAAAGCAGGCTGAACGTCTCCTTTCAACCAGAATAAACAGAGCAAAACTGCAAATAAACATAGCTTGGCACTACTAAAAGAAAGCTCAGATTTAAGGACTTTGATCATGCAGAACTTAAGTGGACCACCAACATTTTACTGACAAATATTCCCATCAGTCACATGGCCTACAGAAAATGCTCCAGCTGCTGAGCTTTGTTCACTTTTAAATCCTTTACCCTGGATATTGACCACTATGGAGCAAGAAGGTAGACTGGTGACACAGAAGCATACATCGGTCTCAGCAGTGGGACAAACTCACCATCAGATATTTGCAACTATAACTATATTTCCAAATGTATATTTAATACAGAGTTCTCTTTTCCTCTAGTTTTGCAGTTCATTTTCAAAGGAGATTTCATTCTCAAAAGCTGGAAGAACCTTCTGTTGGGATGCAAAATATAAACACATTAAACCTCAGAGAACCTCACTAAAAAGGAACAAGAAGTGGTTAGCCCCATAAGGGCTAAATAATGTTAAGACTCTCATGCCCTGAGTGTGTATGCTTGTGAAAGGCATAAAGTAAAAGAAAAACAAAGCTCAGCTCTCTAATAGTCTCTCACTGGAAACTAGCCCTAGCAGTAGCTAGGTTGGTTGCTTAGTTGTTTTCATAGTCTAAGCAGATCAGAAATTGGAGATTGTGGTTTGGTTGCAAAGCAAGTCTGCTCTGACTTGAGGGAGAATATCACCACGCCCCACCGTGTTGTATCCCTGCCATCACTGCCAACCCGAGATGCACGCAGCTGATCTGTCCTCACAGCACTACTGGGAACAGACTCACAGGCCATGTAGTCTAATCCAGTAAGTAGGTAATAACATTTCATATGAAAAAGAAAAGCTGGAGAAAGACATATTAGAAATACTCTTAGGTTTTTTGTGTGTGTGTTCTTTCCTTTCTTGGCCCATGATTTTTGAAAGAGACTAAAATTTTCCAACCCAATATTGGCTAATGCTAGTTTTCTTGAAGATTTGCCAGATGCCAAATTAACATTCATCTAGAGGGTTTAAGAGGAGGTAGAATGTTGTTAATGTATTCTTCTTACAATAGTTAATACTGCTTCCTCCCCCTTAAAGGACTTAAGTTATACTCCAGGGACAGCTAATAAAGAATTTAAATAACTTGGTCAGAGCCATTCTCCAAGTTAAAATATCTCGACTTGCAAGTTTGGCTTGGCGAATTTTTACAGAAATGCTTTTTCCAGAGATGCAAAAGAAACACTGAGTTTTGCTTCTTTAAAAAAAATATTGTTATATGGGACACCATAGTCTCAGTATGATGAAGTTGATGGTATGGAAAAATTTGCCTTCTTTTTCCATTAGGAGTATGTTAAAGTGTTTACACTGTGCATCAGCCCGGACTTACCAGCTGGCAAAATTTGAAAAGGGTCATTGTTAGCCAACATGAGCATTTCTGGAAATCAGACTTGTGTTTGAAACCGTAAGCTGCAGATTTTGCTTGGTTACAACTGGAGGCAGAATTGGCCCCTCGACCAATTTATGTCAAATAGCAATAAGTATATGTTTGTTTGCTTTTTAATGTCTCTGTTATCTTAAAAAGAAAAAAAAAAATCATCAGAAGTAAATGTAACTAGTAGTGAAATTTGGTTCTTAACTTGGACTAGCCTGGGAGCAAATATATTCCGTTTGCGTTCCAAACTGAGAGAGACCATCTAGCCATCAATCTTCAGTACAAAAAGCATGAACAAGTTTTGGCAGCGTCCAGGGCACAAGTTAAACTGACTTGCTAAATCATATTTCTATTATTTATATTCCAGCTAATGTTTTCCTTGGCTTCTATCATTTCCAGTTCAGGATTAATCAGTTACTGTGTTCTTACATGCTTTGTGGTAGGCTTCTGCTCTCTCGCACACACATTTACCTAGGAGTCAGATAGGCCGAGGCCTAGGGCAGGAGTTTATGGGGCACCAGAAACTGATCAAAACAGATTGTTTTTCATTTGTTTTTTTCCCTGCTTTTAATTTAATTTGGATATTTTCCCTTCCAGCTCAGCAAATAGCTCTCTGATCAGTTAGATATTGTCCAGGGCCTTTTCATGTGCATTAGAAGTTCCTTGGGATTCAATGCCAATACCATAGGAAATTTATCAGGTTATTTTTTATTTCTCGGGATTAAGTGACTGGACTTCCAGAAAAGAATGGGGGAACATTTAATGTCTTTGGCCAGGGACCTGCATTAAAGGTTAACATTTCTATCGTTTTAGTGTATGGAGTTGTATTTGAGGACAGGGTTGGAACATTTCCTTAAAACTATTGCTCTAAACTACAAAACAGATATTGTTGTATGAATGTGCAAAGCTTATGTAAGAAAACAATACCTAAAGTAAACATTAAAATGGAATGCATGCGACGTGGGAGTAACAGGTCAGGAAAGGAGGGATTTTCCCGATTACAAACTATCCTGAAAGGGGAACAGATAAAGTTTTCAAATGTTGAAAGGATAGTGGTACTATAGGGCATGTTTAGAGACGTTGAGTGATGCAATTATGAAGATGATAATAGGTTGAATAGCAGTAAATTAATTTTCCTGACAGGAAAAGAAAATTGAAACTGTGGTACCATAGTAGGATGTAGGAAAACTCTTTTCCTGAGAAGTTTCAAAATAAACTGGAAAAAAAAATGTCAGTATCCTGTCAAGAGTGAGCCTGTGTTCCAAGTGAAATGACCAGCACAAGTGTAAATCTCCTGTCTCTCAAACCACCTGGCTCCAAAATTCATCAGCTGCGTCAGGAAGAATCTCAGTGGTTTGGTAGGGATTGAATCAAGCTTCAAAATTCAGTGATCCCAAAATTTTGGATTATCTCCTCACATCTGGAAGTAGATTCAAACTGAGCGTGTACTGAAGCAAGCTTGTGTGCCCACCCGCCGTACAAGGGAGATGAGGGTCAGCTGCAATCTAGAAGCTTTACATCCCTGCCACCAAGCTAATAATTTTTGCTACAAGACAGGATGTAACACCACATAATGAGAACGTCTGGCCTGGCCAGAGCCATCTTATGTTCGTCTGCATCCAGCTTTTTCGATGTACCCTGTGTGCTTGAGCAGATCTAGAAATAGCTTTGTAAAAGTGACACAGCCAGACTGAGACAGAATGATTACAGTTCACTTCTGGCTCTCTGGTTTAAACTCAGTTGACATCAATATTTACTGAAGGGATTCAGTAAACTTTCCATTTGGGCTACCCAAGGGGTTATGTGAAGTGAGCTTTACCTTGGAGCAATTCTAAACAGAGCGATGTTCGTTTCGCAAACCATCTCCTAGGATCAAAAGAGAGACCAAGAACAGAGTAGGCAGCAAAAGAGCTCTCTTCTCAGCCATCAGGAGGGCTGAGGCCTGTTTGAATAGCAGCACAGAAAACATACACGAAACCAGCAGCACAGAAAACATACACGAAACCAGCAGCACTTTATCTACTCCATGGACGTTTCAACGCCGTGTTAGGATCTCTGTCAACTATTGTAACATTTATGTCAGCTAGCATCTTTCAGGAGGAGTAAATCCACGCTGAAACTGAATACAAGGGCTTTTTGCTAAAGAGCTTAGAGCCTGAAGATAAATCTCTTACTCGTACTAGTGTACCAGGTCTGTTCTGGGATTCAGCAACAACTTTGCTTCCATTCCACAAATATGCAGCAAATCAAGCTCTGTATTTTTAATTTACCATTTTTACTCTTGTCTTTTTGAAGATAAATGCTGTCTCTCCCATCTGAATCTCCATGAGCCACTAAAGCCTAATGATGTCCATGTAAATGTGGAAAAACTGTTACTGTCCTTCTCTTGCCCAGCTGGTCTGCCCAGGTATTGCTGGAAGGTGCAGAGTGGGATGTCTATTTGCTTCCCTCTACAGAGGTGCTCCTGGGTACCACGTTCGCTCTCTGACCGTATAGCCAACCGGCAGGCCGACCGGATGCAGCCGAAAGCTGCCAACCCCAGCATGCATGATACCAGAGCTGCGTGCCCAAGCGCACCCAGTGGCTCAGTATAATTTTTAGCCAACTAATTCTTTGACTCTGGGCTACATGAGAACTGTGGGCTCTGCCCTTGTATTCATTAGGAAAATAGCTGTGGGTGGTTCAAGTTGCTTCTCCCCCAGCTGCCAAGTGCCATTGGGGAAAAGTAAGAAAGCCCAGCCTTCAGGATCTTGCAGTACAAACCCATCCTTCTTTGCTGCAAGAGACCGTGGTGCCAACAGACAGCCCCACAGCTGCCTTTTCTATTGCTGGGCAAGACAGAAGGGCGAGATTTGCCATCAGTCACCTGACAGCCAAAAATATGCCTCCAGGCGCACACAGCCAGGCTCTCCAAACCTCCCAGTACAAACAGCACAGGCAAGCCTTGTTCTTGGTGCTCCCCCATGCTGTTCTTTCAAACTAATGGAGACTTGCCTATGGGCAGGTCTCCTTCAAAACTAGGGACCAAACTGTTTCCAAGCTTACTAAGGAGACTGAAGGATTGAAGGAGGACTAAAACTGTCAGAAATTTCCCAAGTGCTAAAAGCACATCCTGCCCCTTTTGTGGTACCAACATCCACCTGCATAGTGCAATTAGAGCGGCAATAAAACAATCTGTGAAAGCCACTGGTCCAGGATCTAAAAATTGCCAAGAAGTTGTGTTGATTGCACTGCTCTTTTGTACATGCTGTTTGGGAACAAACTCAATGTTTCTGCTTACCTAAAACTCTTGTAGCATTTGCAATCGGATGTACCTTAGCCGCAGGCATTAGCCACAGAGCACTGGTTTTCCTGGCACACAGCACACTCGCTTTGGTTTTCATAGGAAGTATTTAGCATTTAAAGACCTGCTCACTAGAGCTAGTGTAAGAGAACATGTTTAACTCATTATGAAATGAATACTGAGTGCATCAGAGCATATCCAAGCATAGCTGTAGTCATCTCACAAAGGTTTTCAGGATGTAATAATCTTCACAGCAATTCTATTGATACTTCATCTTTATGGGGTTAGAGTGCATTTCTTATTTGTCTCTGTGGGCTTTCATTTTGCTGTACAGCTCCTCTGTGCCTTCTAAGTTACTGACATGATTACCAACAACACAAAAGAATGATCATCTCTTCTTATTGCTACAAATCTCAATACACCATTAGTGCAAACTCCAAATTTTTCCTTTTCCTGCATGGCTGTAAGAAAGTAAAAGAATGCAAACTTTTTTCCTTTTGAGTACTAGGTAGCAGACCACGTTTCCTAAAAAGTACGTCTTGGGAGAAGCAATTAGCAAGAGAGGATCTGCACTCCCTTTTCTAATCCCTGGATTCTGTCCACTCTCTGGGGCTGCTTTGAGTTATGGCACCGTCTGTGCATTCCAGGTGGCCCATCTCCTCTGTATGTTAGACCCAGGGTAATTTGCTCTAGAGCTGTTACCCCCAAATATTGCCACAGTAGCTGATGATGAAGTAAGCAAGGATCAAACTGAATTACAGCACCTCCCTATAATTCGTTACGATACTTGTTTTGTAATGGATTGTAATGGGTGAGTATCTCCTGGTCACTTTATACCTTTCCTTCTCTTTTTTGGCATGTTGAAAATTTGCAAATATTCAAAGACTTTTTGCCTGGTTTTGATTGCTTAAATTCCAAAACTGTTTGACTGTTTTATATTCACCTGCAGAGGGAAAGGGTTGCATTTTTTCTTTGAACTGTAATTACAAATTGAGGTTCCAGAAGATCTTTCATGGAGTAACGCAATTAATGCCCGTATTTTCTGGCACTATCTTAAAGCAAAAAAGAGTACAGGATTTGTTGTTCATCCATGATTCTCTCCATCTGCAGCATGGAAGGATCCATCGTGCGCCTGCCAGAGATAGTCTCCTTGAAGAAGAAATACAAAGCCTACCTCTACTTGGACGAAGCTCACAGCATCGGTGCGGTGGGCGCAACGGGCCGAGGAGTTGTGGAATACTTCGGTATGAGTCCTGACGATGTTGACGTATTAATGGGAACATTCACAAAGAGCTTTGGCGCAGCTGGAGGATACATAGCTGGGAAAAAGGTAAAAGGAAAACAGGAAAACACAAACATTTTAATATCAAGGGGGGGAAGTACCTTCTTATTATGTATGATGTATTTCATTATCTTTTTTGTATAGTCTGATTTGCAGGAGCACTAGTCTAAAGTTAGTACCGTTTTTGTCTGGATGCCAAATGCACATCAAACAGTCAGACTTTCTTATTTTTGTCTCATGTTCATATTATGTAATTTGCTTGGGTTGGGTATTTCTGTGCCACCCTCATGATTGTTGTTTGTCTTGGAAATGTTTAGACACGTTGTGGTTGGCTAGATACACTTCACTACATTAATTTGCATGCAGATTCCTTGTTACTTTGTTTCACATTTTTAAACAGTGTGTGGAGCAATATTGAGAGATTAAAGCCACAGTTTCATCCACTGATAATAAAATTCCTAACCAGTTGTGGATTGTCATAGTTGCATTTTTTAGGAGGATGGAGAAAGAGGGTTACTGAGGGCCTTTTGCAACAGTAAAATCCGTGTCCTCAATTGCTCTGCGTACATTAACAAAACAACCTCTTGCCAACAACAGATGTCAACGAAAAGTAGAGCTGAGCTTGCTTTAACTGGGGGTGTACAAGAAAAGAAAGCATAACCAGCACCGTTGTGAAATGTTACTGGTTTTGTTGCTTGACAGAGATATCAAGTGGTTGCTGATTATTTCATACCTTCCTGAATGTACTTCTTAAGTAGTTTGCTGAATGAGTAGGAAGCCTGTTTAGACAGCCCATATGTTGTCATTAATAAGGGCAGCACTTGAGTAGAATAAAAGGGATATAAGAAAATATAAAGTGTATATTTATTACTGTCTTTTTTGGTTTTGTCCCTGGAGATCTTAGAGCAGGCTATCATAATACATCAAGAATCAATTTTCTTTGTTTCCTTTGCTTCCTGAATTTGTATCTGAAGGTTTAACTCTTACCAAAGACAGTGTGGCTAAAGTAGCTAAAAATCATGGGAAGCCTAGCCATGTGTAAAGCAGTATAAAGTAATTAATAATCTAACCTTTGGAAGTTTTCTTAAATGAAAGTGGGTCGCCCTTTTCATGCCTGTGTATATCACTAAGCCTTGCCTCAGGCTTCTGGGCCTTGGTGGCAGCTGCTCACCCAACACACTTAGAACACTTACGTTCATTTCCGCAGCCAAAAACGCACTGTGGCATCTGCATCAACTAGAGAACAGAAGCCTTCTCAGCTCAAAACCTTACAATTACAATTGCAATATAGCAATGCATAACCTGTATAAGATTAGGTAAATCTTTATCCTTAGCATTGGAGTTACTGCATAGACTCGTACAGCTTTTTTGGCAATAATTTGTGTTACTCTCTTTGGGGTTTTTTCTGGTGATATATTTTTATCAAAGGCAGTTTTCAAGCAGGCCTCATCCCTTTCTCACTAACATGAATTCAGCTTTTAGTGTGGTAACTGTTACTCTGATGTTTTGCAGTAGGAGGTATAAGCTGTGATAACAATGATGGTCTTAATCAAGCGCTGAATTCCTACAGTGTCCCTGGATTCAGGAGAGTTACTGGTGCTTTAGACATGCCCGCAGTACATCAGTGCTTTTTCTAGGAGCACAGATTGTGCTCTTAGCTATGCAAGGAAATGTTAAAGCAACTATACCGACTCTAACATGACTGTCCCTGCCACAATGATGGAAAATTTCGATTGAAATAAATTTATATTCTAATAGCCAAAGACAGATCCCGGTAAGGTTGCTTTTCCTGGGTTAGGTCTTGTGGCAGGGGAACTATACTGATGTCATGTAGGCTTTGCTTCGTTTCCAGAGAGGAACTGAGCAGTATTTTAAGTGCAGCTGTTCATTGGTCTTTAAATGATTTTGGCTCCTTTATAATAAGCCTTAGCACAGAAGCAAACATTATTCTATTCCAGACTTTTGTTTCAGCTGTAATTACCCCATTTACATGGTAAAGTATTTGCACCTGCCTGATGTTTCTTCAGGCCATGTATTAACAGTAGCAGCCAAGAAAGCAAACCAATAACTGGTGAAACATCCTCTTCCTTTTGCATGTTCTCACTCCTGCAGTAGTTAAGAAGGAGATCTGCTGTTTGGCCAGCTCAAAGCTCATTCATGCTTTGTTTTGCTTGTGTAAGGACCTTGTGGACTTTTTACGAACTCATTCTCACAGTGCTGTGTACGCCACATCTATGTGTCCACCTGTAGCAGAGCAAATCATCAGGGCAATGAAATGCCTCATGGGACTAGACGGGACAACACAAGGTAAGCCATGTTTTGCAATGCAAAGGAAATAATTCTTACTGTAAAATTAATATCCAAATCATCATACTTCTAAGTACTATCAACTCTATTTCTTTTTCCACATTCATCCACATGCAGCAGGGATGGAAATATCCTGGAATCCTGGCTCTATAGTTGCCAGCCCACTCTGCTTTGCAGCAACAAATAGAAATACATTAATTGCCCTTTGAGTAGATTGTCTGACTTTGTCGGAGGGGTTCATAAGGACATGCCTTCATTTATGGGCTAGATGCTGTCAGTTTAGCTTCTTTGTAAGCTTCTTCTAAATGGCAAGCAACTCAAGCATGGTGCAGAATTTCAAAACAGGTAACGAATGTTAAATAATAGTGTAAGATGATTATAATAATTCCTACCTCACTGAAGCATTAATTATGGTGTCCTGAAGGTAGTTTTGAAGTACGTTTTGTCCCAAGAGAATTGACTACTTGATGTCTTTATGAAAAATTAGGTTTATTTACACTCCTCTCCTGAAGTTGCAGGTGCAAGCTACCGTCCAGCCCTCTGTGTAACGTGCTTTCTATGCAGCAAGTGAAAAAACAACCGTGTGATATATCTATCTGCTACTGTTTCAAAGTGATACTGATATGCATTCAATGATCTAGGACTTAAATCCCAACTCAGAGAAAAAGGGATGATTTTTGAATTTGTATAGTTTTTGTCAGGAATGCTTGAGAATCATGTCAGTGTGTAACATGCGGTTGAAGGTGCAGATTCTGCTCTGAAATGCAGTCTCTTTTATACTGGTCCAGCAGCACTGTGCTGTGCTATTTTCTCTTACCTGTGTAGGACTAACAGAGTAATTCTGTATTAGTCCTGCCTGGTAGATATGACCTGGGTAAGGTGGGAATGGAAAGGAAAAAGGGTATATGAGAGCAGGTAAGATACTGCTCTGCACTATCCTATTGCAGTGCCCTAGAGGTGATACGCACGAGGCTATTAAGATGTTTATCACAGCCCTTCAATGAGGCCAGAATTTACAAGACCCCAGTGTACAAAAGGAAGGATAGAGAATCCAGTCCCAGTGCCAAATTCTGCCGAGTGCAGCAACAAAGTGCAGCAAAACTCCAGTGCAATGTGTAGACAACGAGGAAATGATGCTTTTGTCATTTTGGCAGAGAAGTCTGAGTGTAACAACTGTTTCCAACTCGAAATTTGAAAGGTCAAAGTTGCGTGTGCTGATGCCTGTATCCTGTTCAATAGCTCTGACCTGTTTCTTCTACCTTGGGGACTATGCGTGCAGCCTGTCCTGCTGTGCTGTTCCCGACTCCAGCTGTAGGAAATGCTTGCCATCAGAGGGCGATCTTACACTGAGCCTTCCCAAGAGTTATGTACTTCAGGCTCTCACAGATGCCGTGTGTGAAATATTAAATATGCGGAGCACTTCCGAACCTTCAAAGCCTCTTAAAAATGATCTTCAGCTAGCGTGATTCTGCATGCAGTTCAGTGCAGGCTCACAGGAGAACTTGGTTCAAGACGGAGGCTTTTAAGATGTGCGTGTCTGCCTGTCTTAGGGCTAAGAGTTTGCAGGATTTTCTCTTCCAGAAGCAGTGTTGTTTAATGACACAATGTTTGTATTTCTGCACAAAATAAGTGCTTATTAAGTCTTCTGCAAATCCTTTATGAAAGAAGTTAGTGTTCAGTCAGTTTTTTTAAATTTGTCTTGTAATATGAAATGCAAATGAATAGAAAAACAAATTAATAAATCATATATCACAACTTCAGAGTATTGCACAAAGGCTAGCAAACTGGCTATGATGTGTAAAAACGTTTCTTGTCCTTCTAAGCCAGACTCATTATTTTAGTCTATTGGGTTTTCTTTCATGTGGGCCTCCCTTCGTTAGGCTGTCTTCTGGACTACAAAAAAAAAAAAAAAACAACCACAGCCCAAAACACAGGAAAAAATGTTAAGCTGGACCACAGTTCAATGCTGTTTGGCATCAGAGAGAGGAAGGTGGTGGCTTTAGAAAGGAGAGGGGAACAGAATGGAGAAGGCACTGTCTCTTCTTTGATATTTTTGTTTCCAAGGACAACAGTGGCCTTGGCTGAGTTCTTTTGGTCTGCTTTCATAGAAAATGGTGAATCCTGCAGGAGCTGTGTAGTAGACACACCTGGCAAAGAAGTTTCAACCGAACCAGAGTTTCCACAGGGTGGTATGGACTCTTTGCTCTCTGGAAGCCCATTGAATCGATAAAAAGGGTTTATTTTGCAATTTATTTCAAATGGTGTTCTCTTCCCACAGGATGATTTGGGGAATCCTTTATAAGGAGATCTCCACTGATGGCTTGTCCTCCGGAGGGCATTTCTGTAGGGGAGGGAGCCTTGCAAAAAACACTGGAATGTTTTGGAAAAGAATGAAATTAGAATTTGCTAAAAAGTTCCATGTTAACTAGAGGGTGCTTCTTGAAAAGAGTATGAAATAATAGGATGACAAATGTTTTAACCCAGCTTGTTCTTACATCTGAACTTCATGACTGACTCCTCAGTAGATTAATAGAAAACTAAGGGAAGGTAGACTGAGTTGGTCATTTAAATTGCTGCTCTGAAAACTTTTTATTCTATATTTTTTAGCACTTCACACAGTTGTCTTTTTTTATTTTCCCAGATATCATGCTTTTACATTACCTTCAATTTCTTGCTAGTTATTTCCCACTTATTTGTCAAGCAGCTGATCCAGAAAAGAGTAGCAGAGGTGGAATTATATAGCAGGTGATGCCAGAGACCAGAAATGCAGTGAACACTGCTTGTGTTTATCCTGGTGTGTATTCGAATGATCATCCCATATTTTCTTCCTCTATTTTCAATTAGTAAAAATATGGTTGTTTGGAAAAGGAATCGGGGTGTGCATTTCCAGGACAGGATCAGTATACAGGATGCATGACTGGAGAATATAAATAAATGTGTTTGGACACAGGGGGTACAGCTTAAATGCAAGGAAGGAACAAGTTAGCACTTTAAAAATAATTCTATGAACCCTAAACTGTTTAGCTGGAAATTATCCACAACAGGTGTCTGTTTTGGGCTTCAATTTTTTCAACCAAGAAGTTTCAGTCCTTCCTCAGAAGAAAGCTAGATATACATATGGGGTTTTGATAAGCTAG